>SJYC01010302.1:0-107120 GCA_006408675.1 Madoqua kirkii | reverse complement strand
CATAGACAGCAGCCCACCAGGCTCCTCCATCCGTGGGGTTTTAGTACTGGAGTGGATTACTATTTCCTTCTCCAGGGGACCTTCCCAAACCAGGGCTCGAACCCAGGTCTCCCACATTGTAGACAGACACTTTACTGTCTGAGCCACCAGGGAAGTCCACTAAGGGTGTAGTCCTTGTAAAATTTGATAGGCTAGAGTATTTGTTCATAATCACATTTCTTAATTTTTGAATTTCCTGACATCGAAAAGGATATGGTTTCACAATCTGTATGTATTTAACATAATGAACATTTATTCACAGCCTACCATAACCTAGAGAAAGATGAGATGAATATTCTCCTCTCAGTAGGTTATAATATGTGATTCTGGACAAAGAATTTCTAATAAAAGTATACACAGCTTCTCTGTAAAATTTTTGTTTCTGTTTATCTCTGGAACATTTCCTGTGGCCTCATGTCTTGGATAGAAGATGGAGAATTTATCAAATTATCATTTTTAATTACTATTTATCATTTACTGGTTTGTCTTCAGTAAAAATAATTAGATATAATGGAGAATTCATATCTCTTATATTTTTCTTAAATTATAGGGATATCCAGGTCCTCCTGGGGTTCCGGGACCCACGGGTGCCCTGGGATTACCTGTAAGTACAGAAAAGACTTCTCTTCCCAATCACTGCAAAACACTCTAGAATATAACATAGTGTTTTCACTTCCTTGCTTCTACTTGTTCTGTTATTTACTGCTCACTTCTAATAGTACAGCTCTGCAACCTATAGCCATATGTAAGAAAATAGTCAATAATTAAGCTTTGAAGTAAGACCAATTGGACAAATCACAAGCACAAGTTCCAACATACTGTTCTTACAAATTTGCTAATATTCTCCAACTGAAAAAATCCTTAGAAAAATTTAGTATTCAAAAATTGAGTTTTGAAAAATTCCGTTTGTGTTTACAGGAAAATAATGAAGTCTTGTCTCTAAAGAGAAAGTTTGCTAATTAAAGATTAAAAGTTACTGTGAACTTAAATGTGAAAAATATGAGCCTTTGTGATCCCCTAAGTAGAACTATTATTAAAAAGGGTTTATGCTCTTTTGTGAAGGTTCTGTTTTGAAGATAAGCCAATTTTCCAGCATGCTGATAGACATGTATTTACTTACAAATGAGAAAGACTGATCTAGGGCACAGTTGCTAATTTTTTTAGTCTTGTAAGATAAAAAATAGATTTTAGTTCCTGTGAAAGTTCACTGTTTTCATTTTTATCTACCTACGTTATACAGATAAATAAACTTTGCTTTCTAAGCAAGTCTTCATTGAAAGCTATTAGGTATAAAAAGAGCTCATTGTAACTGACTGAATAATAATGAAATCTCCATTGAAGATTATTTTTGTAGCATATTAATTTGGAAAAATTTGTGGCATTTTTCATGGTAACAGAAAAAATCCATTGTTATGTGATGGGATTATCATAAACATCTAGAGGAATGAGAAAGAAATCTTGCAAAAGTAGCCATTGCTTCTTTGATGGACCAGGCAGATTAGACTGATCACATTGGCTAAGTGCATATCTCCTTCCACTACCACTCCATATGTGTTTATCATAAAAACCATGTGGTCAGTGAATATTAAGTACTTCTCATTCTTTTCAAGGTATAAACACTTAAATTAAATTTCTCCAAATAATAGGATATGTCAAAGGCAGAGTATTGGAAAAAGCCAATATGATATTTGTTTTTTAAGAATTTCCAGTGAGAATTGGATGTCATAAGAATGGTTATAGCTACTATTCTTGTAATATTCCTGTGAATTCTGTAACTGATTTTTAAATTTTCAACATGTAGGGTCATGTTGGGGCAAGAGGACCACCTGGGATTCCAGGTCCTAAAGGACGAAGAGTAAGTTATCAAATCAAGGAAGTACATTAACCTAAAAAAAAAAAAAAGACGATGTAAATAGTGATGTGTTCAGCAAAAACAGCTTATTTTATATGGAAACATTCATTGCAGTGTAATTTATAATCATTTGTACTTATAAAACCATACCTTTCCATTTTGTGTTTTAGAAATTTTACTGACTGAAGAATTCTCTCTTATTCCCAACTTCCAGTTTCATCCACTGGGGGAACTGTGAATGTGAAGATGTTTAAATAAATTATTTTTGAACTCACAAAGAGACTTATATAGCAAGAGATAGTAACAGCATGATAAAGAATGATAGGAAATAGAATGAGGATACAAAGGATGACTAAGAGTTTATTCACTATAAATAAGAGGTAATATAATATTGTCTAATAATTATGCTTAAGAATTGTTAAAAATCTTTCATTCTTTAAGTCTTTTAAACATTTAGATCCTGTTTTTTGCTTTAAAGAAATAAGAACCACCATTTATTACAAGCCTGTCATGTGCCAAGCAATTTTACATATACTAATACTCAAAACCACTCTAAAAGGGAGAGGCATTTATCTCAGAAATTATAGTTGAGGAAAATGGGGTTCCAAGAGTTTAAGCATATGAACCGTTGCATAGGTCTAGAGCATAACCAGGATTCAAACTTTAGAGTGTCTAACTTCAAAACCTATGGTTTTTCAATATCGCATTGAATATTAGAGTATTTTTCCTTGATTAATTTGAATGTGTAGGCTCTAAGAACTCTGTTTTCTTCCTTGGCTTTACCTTGAATTTTACAGCTAGAGAAGAAAATATTTTAAAATGCTAAAATAATGGCCTCCAAATAACAAAGACTTAAAAAAAAACCCCACTCTCCCATTTTCCATTTGGCAAGTGCAAGAAAGGTGCTTAGTTTAAAATAACAACTTTAGGAACTCATTGGCAATACAATGATATGGATTCGGCACATTCACTGTTGTGGCTTGGTTTCAGTCCCTGATCAGGGAGCTAAGAGCCTACAAGCTACACAACATGGCCAAAAAATAAAATGAGCCCAAAGAAGTAATGACTTTAATTTCATGTGCTGTGTTTTAGGTGAAGATTAAAGAAAAAGAGCAGATTTTTCTGTATCATCACTTCTTTTCTGAAAACTATTTTCCTTTCTGGGTTATGGATTTACAGTCTATAAATAATACTGATGGCCACATCTATTTTAGCCCAAATGAGATTTAGAATAATAAAAAATCGTGGAAGATGATCTGTACTCTGTCATTTTAGTGGTCTGTACCCTGCCAACATTCAGTGCTTGGTCAGGTCAAATGTGTTTATTCAACGCTGTATTACTCACAGTGGCAAAGTTCAACCAACTTTGTGACAGATGGAAAAAAAAAACCTTTATTTGCTTAGCTAAATAGTGAGATATTATTGGTTATCCAGGCATACATAGGCCATATACTTAAGCAGGATATGTTTCAGAATCACTTGTGCTATCTCATGTCATATGGAAAGTTTATTTATCTGTAGTTTTTTAACTTCCCTGTGATCCCTGGGCAAATCATTACTCTTCTCTGATTTGACACTTTGTCTTCACCTCTTACCATCCTCAAAGGTCTCTCTCATCCTCCAGATACATTTTACTGATATATTTCCAGGTGACTCCTCATAATTATTTAAAGGGAACCAGTATTTCTTAAGCAAAGTTTTAGTTTAGAAATAAGGGCTTCATTTAGTACAAAAGTGCTCCCTTTACAGGAGAATATTTCATGTAATCAGTCAACATGGGGAATACAAAAAGAACTGAAGACCAGAATGTTAAGGAAAAAATACAGTATTATGAAGTTCCATTCTAGTTCTCACCTAGTATCTTCTTCTGCCGTCAACCTATTTTCTCATCTATTCTCCACTATAGATGTGATCATAACGCATATCATTTCAAATGTTTTTCACTCACAAAAATTTGAGAATTTCTGTCCAGCCTATAGGGATTCATGCAAGTTATTTGGGGCCTGTGCCCCAGCCTTTCCTTGCTACCCCAAACACTGCAGAGGTCAATATTTCCAGCACACCTGTAACACTTTATGACACACAACTGTGTCACAGTACATTGGAGGAGAAGCTAGGCACATTTTCATGGAGACTATACAAAAAACTCTCAGTATGAAACTACTGCTTATACACCCTTGCTGTTCTGCCTGTGATTTGTGCTTTTATCATATATGAATATGTGAACATCGTGAATGGTAGGGCTGCAAGCCAAAGATTCTGCTTCTCCGTCTGATTCTCTGCTATCCATCCATCTGCCATTCATCTGTCTAACATTTGCTGATTTAATACAATCTGTCAAACTCTCCTACTGTCTTGGGGAATTCAAGGTTCACTATTCCTTAGATATAAGCCACATGATTTCATGGTTTAATGACTTACAGTCAGTGGCTTTAAAATATCATACAGTATTGACAGAGAATAGCAAAAGCTCAGGTAACCAACAATACCTGCCATCTCAGGAAACAATCTAAACAACTTAGTATCATGAAAACTTTTCTAACTTGTTTTGTGAAGATTGTATAATCCTGCCCTTTATGAAAAAGATAACAGGATTGACTGAAAATGTTCATGTAGTTTGAGATTGTTAAATGGGAGAGTTACCTGTGGCCTGTAGTGACTCATTTTCCTTTCTTGGGCTCTGACATCACTGTGGATGTGCAACCATGAAATTAAAAGATGCTTGCTCCTTGGAAGAAAAGTTATGACAAACATAGATAGCATATTAAAAAGCAGAGACATCACTTTGGTAACAAAGCTCCATACAATCAAAGCTATGGTTTTTCCAGTAGTCATGTACAGATGTAAGAGTTGGACCATAAAGAGGGCTGAGCACCGAAAAACTGATGCTTTTGAATTATGATTCTGGAGAAGACTCTTCAGAGTCCTTTAGACAGCAACATCAACCTGTCAATTCTAAAGGAGATAAACCCTGAATATTCACTGGAAGGACTGATGCTGAAGTTGCAGTACTTTAGCCACCTGATTCAAAGAGCTGACTCATTGGAAAAGACCCTGATGCTGGGAAAGATTGAAGGCAGGAAGAGAAGGGGGCAACAGAGGATGAGATGGTTGGGTGGAATCACTGACTCTATGGACATGAATTGGAGTAAATTCTGGGAGACAGGGAAGCCTGGTGTGCAGTCCATGAGGTCTCAAAGAGCTAGATGCAATCTAGAGACTGAACAACAGCAAACCTGTAGCCGACCCTTAACTTTTCCAAAAGAGGACAAAAAAAAAGATTAGATTTTTTTTAATTAGCCAGAATACATTCTTCAAGAGCTTTATATTATAGCTAAATAGATATTTTAAGGCAAGTACTAGAAAGAATAACTTTATACCCAGTTAGGTACCTATTATAATACTGCTTGTCTAGTCTTCTTCGAACTTGACCTGAAGCTTGTTGTCTCGGGAATCAGAGAAGGCATATACAGTAACCCAAGGATAACTTCTACAACCAATATCATAGTAAAAGTTATAAATGTTGATAAAGCTAAGCTTTAGTTAATTAACCAACCCTTAACTGAAGCATCGGGAGGACCAGACTTTTCAAGAGTTCTGCCAGTCTTAACATGGAGTCAGAATTTTTATCTTCTCCCCACTCCCCCCTTTCTGCCACAAGCAAACTTACATTTCCAATTTGATTTATATTAATGCTGTCATAATTCTATGGGCTAATATTAACAAAATATCCAAGAAAGTCAGAAATTTCATGTTACAAAAGAGTTAAATGGCTGGTTACCAGTGGACACACTTCTAGATCATACTTGTTTCCTGTGGTATTTTAGAATGCTAACTACTCATTTCTTTTCATACTTTCTCAGCCATGTTCTATTATTACTCCAAAAAATTTGGGAAAGTGTTTTCCTAAAGAGAAGAAAAAGGGGAAGGGCCTAGAAGATGCTAGGAAAAGAATCAATATAGGCTACTGAATTTTTAAGGTAAACGTAATTATTAGACCAAGGTCCTGCGAGATTACACTTGAAACTTCAGTCATCTTTTAAGTTTGATTTTTCTTCCATCTTCAGTTACTTAGTTGTCAAACATTCCAAGGAAGCCCCCACCTCAGGACCTTTGCAGTTGCTATTGCTCCTACCAGAATGATCTTCCCAAGTTATTTGCATACCCTCAGTCTCATCTCCTTCAGGTCTAGCCACATGTCACTTGAGAGCTTTCTCAAACACCCCTCTAAAGTAGCCCCCCTCCCCACCTTAGATTCTTTCTAGTCTCTTAACCTTTATTTTTCTTCATTATACCTGACTACCAATAGTCATTTTACATTGTAATTATATATATATATATATTTTTTTTTTTTGCTTGTTTATAAGTTCAGGGATTTGTCTCTTCTCCCAGTTGGTCCTCAATAAATGTTTGTTAAGTGAATAGCACTTTGAAAGTCACATAGCTATTAAGTCCATATTCCTCAATCTGACATGAACGGTCCTATGCATTCAGAGTTTAACTTAGTTTTGCAGTCTTTTATGGGAAATAGGGTCAAAAGTAAGCTGGGGACATGCCATGGAGTACCTTAAACACAGACTGAGAAATTGTAGTGCTTTGGCTCCAGTATGCCCAGTGGAACTTATACAGCCTCATGGAGTGTAAGTCTTCTCTCCAATCCCATGAATGTTCCCAAGGATCAGGGTATGCAGTTACCCCAAGAGCACCCAGAAAGAGCATCCTATTATAGTAAGCAGCTTTATAAATAGTGTAGTATAAAGTTAAACTAAGTTGACCTCAGATGGGAAGGTGCTGAAGCCTATGGGGCTCTTTCAAATCATCATGTTATATTAGGAAATTCGTATCACTGTTTTACATAGAAATCTTCAATGCCTCCTCATTGTTTATTGATTCAACTATAAACTCTAGTCCTTTACCTTTTAAATCCCAGTCTTTCTATAATTATTTATTAATATAGAAATACTAAAAAATGCTCAGTGTAATCAATAACTCATGTTAAACGAACTGCATTTTTCATTCTTGCATATCTTCTTTTCTGCCTCTGTATCCTTTTCTCATACTATCTCTCTATTTAGAATTTCTTCCAGAGCATGACCTCTGACTGTCAAAATAATACCTCCATTCCCTTTACAACCTGTGAAAGCTCTCTCCCTCCTTTGAATTGCTTACCCCTTAACACATCTTATCTCTGCCTATAGTATAGTTGCTTTTGTAATTTACCTTATATCATAATATGGATATCCATAACATTTAATGCAGCGCCTTTTTCACAGTTAGTGTTCAGTTAATGGTTGTAGAATTTAATTCTCTTTAAAAGGACTTTAAGATCTTCCAAGGACAGTTATAATTTTGTCAAGGAATGTATACCATCTTTCGTTAGAGAATGACTTTTGCAACTAATATTCACAGCTAATTACTCATTTAGTATCGACAGCAACACAGCTCAGAAACTTTAAACATACATGAACATTCTCAGCAGCATTTTCTGTTCCTTTTCTGTGCCCATGGCCATCTTTCAGTGGTCAAGCAGGTGCATGGCAGAGAACATGTAGTCAGCATTCATTTCCTAATAAAGTAGTGAGAAGAGTGCCATTCCAAAAATATGAAACAAGAAGACTGCTTGGACAAACTAGCTACTTTAAAGTTACTTTATGGTTGTTTTTAGGCTCAATTCTGGATTTCTGTAAATGATAAGGTAAACAAAATACTTAAATAACAAATCTGTATTACAGCCGCCTGCCTCAACAACTCAATCAGCTGTTTTTATGGTTATCTGATTTATAATTTGCATTAAATCTTGAAAACACTGGCCTGATTCTCCTATGCAAATGAGTTCACCCATATACCCAGCTGTATTCTTTACTGTGTTCCTGGCCCAGAAACAAGCAAAAGGAGTCTGTCAGCTATTGAGGGCAATGTCTCCATTTGTATGGATGCATAACAGTGCAAAAGAAACATGTAAAATTAACAACAGGATACTTTTCTCATCTCTAGGGACCAAGAGGACCAGATGGTCCCTTAGGAGAACAGGGTATACAAGGTACCAAGGTAATCATTTATTTTCTCATTTCATATGCAGTTAAATATTTTTGAGCCTGTATTTCCTATCTGTCTAAACACTGATGTATTTTCTTATAAAAGTATGATTCTAATTTTTAAGTATAATAGTGAAACATAAAGTTTTTAACTTACTCACAGAAATGTGTTTGTGTGTTTTTGAAGTGTGTATTTAATGTCTTACTTTTTTGGTATGTGAGTGTATGTGTGTAAGACCATAATTCCCATTCTTATTAACTCACCTGTTATTGATTCTTGTTAGGGTGAAACAGGAGATCAAGGAAAAAGAGGGCATCATGGTCTTATTGTAAGTAGTAAAATATTTCACATTAATGATAAACATATAAAATCTTCCATTTTCTTGGTCTGTGATTCATGTTTTAGGAGGGAGCTGCTTGACCCAGGCATTTTCTTTCTCGTGTAGGGTAAGACTGGAAACCCTGGAGAGAGAGGAGTTCAAGGAAAACCAGTAAGTAATTAAAAATAATCAAACCATAAATATATTTTACCCACTTTATCCTCTGATACAACTCTTGTTTAGTAATCAGTATGTTAGACTAAGAGAGTGTAAGTTATTTTCCTCCTTTAGTCCTTAGGTCATTCTTTCATTGGAGCAAATTGCTTACTCATTCTGGGCCTTTTCTGTACCTATCTATAAACTGATAGTGGTAACTGACACTTTAACTTCATCTGAGTATGATAGTTTTTCTGTAAAACCCATTTCAAGATAAAGTAGTTTGATATCATATATACATAATGGAACATTATGAAGCTAATGTAAGAAACTTCCTTGAGGCCTCATGCCTAGTTTCATTTTAACTCAACTTGTGTTGTTTGGGCCCTTGGCGTGTGGAGCTGTGTATGTCTTTATATTTCCCATGGCCCTACTGTAAGAGTTTTTAATATCATATAATGCTAAATATTTTCCTACCATCCAAAATCTCAGAATTATACAATTTTTTTCTCTGGGACATTAGTTATGTGGTTATCAATATTAATTGAAGGGAAGAAAATATGTTTTTAAAAAGAGAAATATATTCACATATACATGTATGTTACTCATATATACGTGTATAATTTTGAACGCACAAGCTTAAATGTATGGGTTTTTATGTCATTTTAAACATAGTTTTTAATGTCACTTTGATTTGTTAGTACATATATGTATAATTTAAAGTTGTACAGTTTAAATATACGGCAGCTGAATAGTCAGAAAAGGATAGGACAAAATTGTTTTAGTTGCTATAGTAGTTATCACTAATGTCACTGGATTCACTTGTTCGTCTATGAAATCTGCTGCCCCCTGCCTGTTGTTTCCCATAATAGCATCACATTTGACAAAGGTCAAACCTACAGAAGCAGAGACTTAAAAGAGAAAAACGGTTGTATCCAGGGAAAGAACTTGTTTGTGAGAATATATTATTAATTGAAGTCACCCTGGAAGACTATTTCTGAGTATTAATATTCATCACCTGCATTTCTTTTATATCAATGTAAACAGTGTTTCTGGAGATTCTTCCATGTTGCTGCACTGTACACAAAATTAATATTTGTGATGAGTGGAAACATTGGGAATTTTTCAATCCTGTTCTTATTTTAGAAAAATGAAGCCAAGAGAAGTTAAATTACTTACACATATTGTACATTGTTGACATTCCTTAGATTTTACCTTCATGTTCAGCTTATCACATATGCCTGGATAAATGTAAAATTAGATATCTGGTTTCCTTGATCAAAAATGGCTGAGGAAACCAAATGGTTCTTACTAGAACCGTTTTGTAACTAGCTGACAGAAAACAAGTCTCGTAGACTATTGCAAGAGTGAAGTTACATTAGTAGATGACAGTACAAAATGAAATAGACTTGGGATCTGAAGAAAGCTAGGATCAATCAGTCCAACAAATCTAGATGCCCCCCTCAAATACATTTGATCCTGCAGAGTAATCTCAGTGTCTCTAGTCATTTTTTCACTGTCAACAATCAGACAGTGCTTATAATAGAAAGATACACTGCAGGTCAGATTGACCTTTGTTTTAGTGCATGCTGCTAATAATGTATAGTCTTGGCTAGGTTGGTTAGCTTTTCAGATCATATTTTCTTTATGTGTGAAATAGACATCTCTAAATTGTCATGGAATTGATACTTTTGAACTGTGGTGTTGGAGAAGACTCTTGAGAGTCCCTTGGACAGCAAGGAGATCCAATCAGTCCATCCTAAAGGAAATCAGTCCTGACTGTTCATTGGAAGGACTGATGCTGAAGCTGAAACTCCAATACTTTGGCTACCTGATGCAAGGAACTGACTGGAAAAGACCCTGATGCTGGGAATGATTGAAGGTGGGAGGAGAAGGGGACAACAGAGGATGAGATGATTGGATGGCATCACCAACTCAATGGACATGAGTTTGAGTAAGCTCTAGGAGTTGGTGATGGACAGGGAAGCCTGGCGTGCTGCAGTCCATGGGTCACAAAAAGTCAGACACCACTGAGCGACTGAACTGAACTGAACTGACTGAGACTGTCATAATGCTAAAACTAGGTGTTAAATGAAAATAGCTAGCACATATAGTTCTTGGCTAGTCCAAATAAACAGAAGTATACTTGTTATGTTGTTCAGTTGTTCAGTCATGTCTGACTCTTTACTTCCTTGTCCTTCACTATCTCAGTGCTCAAGCTCATGTCCATTGAGTCAATGATGCTC
Source organism: Madoqua kirkii (assembly GCA_006408675.1). Lineage (NCBI taxonomy): Eukaryota > Metazoa > Chordata > Mammalia > Artiodactyla > Bovidae > Madoqua > Madoqua kirkii. The sequence continues at coordinate 96,472 of SJYC01010302.1, read as the reverse complement.
TCTAACCATCTCATCCTCTACTGCCATCTTCTCCATTTGCCTTCCATCTTTCCCAGCATCAGGATCTTTTCCAATGAGTCAGCTCTTTGTATCAGGTGGTCAAAGTATTGGAGCTTCAGCTTTAGTATCAGTCCTTCTAGTGAATATCCAGGATTGATTTCATTTAGAATTGACTGGTTTGATTACCTTTCAGTCCAAGGGACTCTCAAGAGTCTTCTCCAGAACCACAATTCAAAAGCATCAATTCTTCAGCATTCAACTTTCTTTATGGTCCAACTGTCACATCTGTACATCACTACTGGAAAAGCCATAGCTTTGACTATATAGACCTTTGTTGGCAAAGTGATGTCTCTGCTCTTTAATGCACTGTCTAGGTTTGTCATAGCTTTTCTTCAAAGGAGGAAGCATCTTTTACTTTCATGACTACAGTCACCACCTGCAGTGATTTTAGAGCTCAAGGAAATAAAATCTGCTACTGTTTGAAATTTTTCCCCTATCTATTTGCCATGAAATGATGGGACCAGATACCATGATCTTAGTTTTTTGAATGTTGAGTTTCAAGCCAGCTTTTTAACTCTCCTCTTTCACCATCATCAAGAGGCTTTTTATTTCCTCTTCACTTTATGCCATTGGGATGGTATCATCTGCATATCTGAGGTTATTGATATTTCTCCTGGGAATTTTGATTCCAGCTTGTGCTTCATCCAGCCCAGCATTTTGCATGATGTACTCTGCATACAAATTAAATAAGTAGGGTGACAATATATAGCCTTGATGCACTCCTTTCCTAATTGAGAACCAATCCATTATTCCATGTCTGGTTCTAACTGTTGCTTCTTGACCTGCCTACACATTTCTCAGGAGACAGGTAAAGTGGCTGATGTTTCCATCTCTTTAAGAGTTTTCCACAGTTTGTTGTGAGTCAAAGGCCTTAGCATAGTCAATGAAGCAGAAGTAGATGTTTTTCTGGAATTCCCTCGCATTTTCTGTGATCTAATAGATGTTGGCAATTTGATCTCTGGTTCCTCTGTCTTTTCTAAATCCAACTTGTACATTTGGAAGTTCTCAGTTCACATACTGTTGAAACCTAGCTTGGAGAATTTTGAGCATTAACTTGATTGCTTGTGAAATGAGTGTAATTGTGCAGTAGTTTGAGCGTTCTTTGATATTGCTCTTCTTTGGAATTGGATGAAAACTGACCTTACCCATATTTGTCTATGGGCCAATGTTATTTTCTATACTGTTCTTCTATTTGCATGTGTATCTGACTCAGAGAATCAAGAATAAAGGACATGATGCATTGTGTTATTAAGGTGACAAAGTCACATAACTTATTAGTTTTCTAAATCTTATAAACAAAACTATTAACAGTTCATTCATCATTGATTTTTTTATACAGATACTCTTTCAGTTGATGAGATAGGGTATTAAATCCTCTACCTTCGATTTTTGTATTTGTCTGTGACTCTAATTCTTTCAGATGTTGCTTTATATATTTTGAAACTATTTTGAGTATTTACATATGGTTATTATGTCTTCCCAATCAATGGACCCTTTCATTATTATAAAATGTTCTTCTTTCTTTCTGGTAATACTTTTTGTTTTGAAATCTACTTTATTTGATATGAGTCTCTGTAGCTGTTTGCATGGCGTATGTTTTTCATTCATTTATTTTCAAGGTATCTTTGCCTTGATATTTAAAGTGAGTGCCTTAAAGTTACATCTTGCCTTTTAATTCATCCTGACAACCTCTGCCTTTTAATTAGTGTTGGCTCCATTTCCACCTAATGTAGTTATTGATGTAGCTGCATTTAGGCCTACCATTTTATGACAGTTTTTGACATTTTATGACCGTTTTTCCTTTGGCATGGTGGTGGTGTTCAGTGTCTTCTTTGTTGTTGTTCAGTCGCTCAGGAGCATCCAATTCTTTGTGACCCCTTGGATTGCAGCACACCAGGCTTCCCTGTCTTTCACCATCTCCCTGAGTGCCTTCTTTAGGCAGTGGATAACTTTGAGAACTCCATTTTAGTTCAGCTAGTGACTTTTTAGCTATACTTCTTTTCATTATTACTTTTAAGTGGTTGTTCTAGGTCAGAAGTCAGCAAACTATATCTGTAAAGAGCCACAAAATATTTTAGCCTTTGTGGCCATGTGGTCTCTGGTGCAACAACACAGCTCTAGTGTCACAGTGTGACAGTATATACAGTATACAGACAGTATATAGACAGTATATAAAGAATGAGCATGATTGTTCAAAAAAATTATTTACAAAATCAGGTGATGGTCCAAATTTGGCACTCTGACTGTAGTTTGCAAAAACTGATTTAGGGGTCACAATCTAAGGTTCTAATGACTACTTAGAGTTAATGTAGTAATAATATTTAACATAATAGTAAGAAACTTGTGGCCATGTAAACTTGTTTATCAGCATCCTGTCTTACATGCTATACTTGTTTTATGTATTACATTTCTATATATGTTATAAACCCCATATTTCAAAGTAAAAATTCTACTTTAATATAAATAGAATACTTTTTGTTTTACTATAAATGAAATATATGTTTTAGAGATATTTAGAAGGAAAGTAGTGATTTGTAAATGTATCCATGCATTTACTTTTTCTGGTTCTCTTAATTCTTTCTATATATGCACATTTCTAAGGTGTATATTTCCCTGAAGCCTATAGAACTTCCTTTAAATTTCTTATAGTCAAGCTCTTTTATTGATGAAGTCTCTTAGTGTTTCTTTATTTCACTTTTATTCTTTTTCTTTTTTCTTTTTTACTTTACAATATTGTATTGGTTTTGCCATACATCAACATGATTCCACCAGGGGTGTACATGTGTTCCCAATTCTGAACCCCCCTCCCACCTTCCTCTGCATACCATCCCTCTGGGTCATCCCAGTGCACCAGCCCCAAGCATCCTGTATCCTGCATCGAACCTAGACAGGTGATTCATATCTTATATGATATTATACAGATTTCAATGCCATTCTCCCAAATCATCCCACCCTCTCCCTCTCCCAGAGTCCAAAAGACTGTTCTATACATCTGTGTCTTTTTGCTGTCTCACATACAGGGTTATCATTACCCTCTTTCTAAATTCCATATATATGTGTTAGTATACTGTATTGGTGTTTTTCTTTCTGGCTTACTTCACTCTGTATAATCAGCTCCAGTCGGAGAAGGCAATGGTAACCCACTCCAGTACTCAAGCCTGGAAAATCCCATGGGCGGAGGAGCCTGGTAAGCTGCAGTCCATGGGGTCGATAAGAGTCGGACATGACTGAGTGACTTCCCTTTCCGTTTCCCTTCCCTTTCATCTACCTCGTTAGAACTGATTCAAATGTATTCTTTTTAATGGCTGAGTAATACTCTATTGTGTATATGTACCACAGCTTTCTTATCCATTCATCTGCTGATGGACATCTAGGTTGCTTCCATGTCCTGGGTATTCTAAACAGTGCTGCTACTAACATTGGAGTACACGTGTCTCTTTCAGTTCTGGTTTCCTTGGTGTGTATGCCCAGCAATGGGATTGCTGGGTCATAAGTCAGTTCTATTTCCAGTTTTTTAAAGAACTCTCCACACTGTTCTCCATAGTGGCAGTACTAGTTTGTATTCCCACCAACAGTGTAAGAGGATTCCCTTTTCTCCACACCCTCTCCAGCATTTATTGCTTGCAGACTTTAGGATAGCAGCCATTCTGACTGGTGTGAAATGGTACCTCACTGTGGTTTTGATTTGCATTTCTCTGATAATGAGTGATGTTGAGCATCTTTTCATGTATTTGTTAGCCATCTGTATATCTTCTTTGGAGAAATGTCTGTTTAGTTCTTTGGCCCATTTTTTGATTGGGTTGTATACTTTTCTGGAATTGGGCTGCAGGAGTTGCTTGTATATTTTTGATATTAGTGGTTTGTCAGTTGCTTAATTTCCTATTATTTTCTCCCATTCCAAAAGCAGTCTTTTCACCTTGCTTGTAGTTTCCTTTGTTGTGCAGAAGCTTTAAGTTTAATTAGGTCCCATTTGTTTGTTTTTGCTTTTATTTCAAGTATTCTGGGAGGTGGGTCATAGAGGTTCCTGCTGTAATTTATGTCAGAGAGTGTTTTGCCTATGTTCTCCTCTAGGAGTTTTATAGTTTCTGGTCTTACGTTTATATCTTTAATCCGTTTTGAATTTATTTTTGTGTATGGTGTTAGAAAGTGTTCTAGTTTCATTTTTTTATAAGTGGTTGACCAGTTTTCCCAGCACCACTTGTTAAAGAGATTGTCTTTTCTCCACTGTATATTCTTGCCTCCTTTGTCGAAGATAAGGTGAGCATAGGTGCATGGATTTATCTCTGGGCTTTCTATTTTGTTCTATTGATCTATATTTCTGTCTTTGTGCCAGTACCATACTGTCTTGATGACTATGGCTTTGTAGTAGAGCCTGAAGTCAGGCAGGTTGATTCCTCCAGTTCTATTCTTCTTTCTCAAGATTGCTTTGGCAATTCGAGGTTTTTTGTATTTCCATACAAATTGTGAAATTATTTGTTCTAGCTCTGTGAAAAATACCACTGGTAAAGTATTCTGGGAGGTGGATCATAGAGGATCCTGCTGTGATGTATGTTGGAGAGTGTTTTTTAGATGTTGGTAGAATACAATAGTGAAGCCATCTGGTCTTAAGGTTTTCTTCATGGGAAATTTTTCGATCACTAGTTCTACCTCTGCTTATTATAGATCGTTCAGCTTTTCAATTTCTTACTAAGTCAGTTTCGTTATTTTGTGTCTTTCTAGGAATTTGTATATTTCACCTAGTTATCTCAAGTGTTGTTATATAGTTATTCATAGTATTCTTTTATAATCCTTTTTATTTCTGTAAGGTTGGTAGTGATGTGACCCCATCTTTCATTCATGATTTTCTCTTATTTTCTATCTAAAAACCCAAAGTTTTTCAATTTGTTCATCTTTCAAAGTATCACCTTGTGGTCTTGTTGATATTTCTCTATTGTTTTCCTATCTTTGTTGCAATTACTTCTGCTATAATCTTTATTATTTCTTTCCTAAGGTTTCCTTTGATTTAGTTTGCATTTCTTTTACCAACTTATTAAGGTAGAAAGCTGTTGATTTGAGTTGTCGTCTTTTTAATGTATAATTTACAGCTGGAAATTTTTCTGCAAGCACTGCTTTTGCTACATTCTGTAAATTTTAGCCCCTTATATTTTCATTTTCATTCATCTCAAAGTATTTTCTAATTTCTCTTATTACTTATTCATTAATGTTTTAGTGATTAAGGGTTGTGTTGTTCAACTTCCACATATTTGTGAATATTCAAATTTTCCTTTTATTTCTAGTTTTATTCCATTTTGAGTAAAGAACATACTTTGTATGAGTTCAGTCCTTTTAAACTTATTGAGCCTTATGTCATGGCCTGTCATGTTCTCCAGGCAAGAATACTACAGTGGGCTGCCGTGCCCTCCTCCAGGGATCTTCCTGACCCAGGGACTGAGCCTGCGTCTCGTGTCTCCCGCATTGGCAGGCGGGTTCTTTGCCACTGTTGCCATCTGTGAAGCCCAATTGCGTTGTAGTGTTATTCAGTTCTGTCTCTTGTTGATCCTCTGTCTACCTATAATTGAAAGTGGGGTATTGAGGACTCCTCCAATGATTATTGTTAAATTGTCTAACTCTCCCTTCAGTTCTTTTGATCTTTGCTTCATGCATTTTGCTGCTGCTGCTAAGTCACTTCAGTTGTATCCGACTCTGTGCGACCCCATAGACGGCAGCCCACCAGGCTCCCTGGTCCCTGGGATTCTCCAGTCAAGAACACTGGAGAGGGTTGCCATTTCCTTCTACAATGCATGAAAGTGAAAAATATTAGGTATATATGTTTATAATTGTTATATGCTGGGAGGGATTGAGGGCAGGAGGAGATGGGGACGACAGAGGATGAGATGGCTGGATGGCATCACTGACTCAATGGATGTGAGTCTGAGTGAACTCTGGGAGTTGGTGATGGACAAGGAGGCCTGGTGTGCTGCGATTCATGGGGTCGCAAAGAGTTGGACATGACTGAGCAACTGAACTGAACTGAACTTGATAGATTGCTTCTTTTAGCATGATAAAATGTCCTTCTCTGTCCCTGGTAACAATTTTTTGTTGTTTTAAAGTGTATTTTGTCTGATGTCAGTATAGGCACTTCAGTTCTCTTTCAGTTGCTGAGGGATAGATCATTTGTATCCTTGTAGTTTCAACCTGTTTTGTCTCTGAATCTAAGGTGTGTCTCTTGTATTGATTGGATAGCATATAGTTTGATTGTTTTAAAAAATCCCTTGACAGTCTCCACCTTTAGCTGCAGTGTTTGATCCACTTGAGTGTCCTTTCTGATAAGGTGGAGTGTATGCCTGCCTTTTGACTATTGGTTTCCTCTGTGTCTCACATCTTTTCTGTTCCTCTGTTTTTCTGCAACTGCCTTCTTTCTTTTAAATAGATATTCCCTAGTGCACCATTTAAATTAGCTTGCCATTTCTTTTATTATGTGTGTTTTGAATTATTTTCTTAGTGGTTGTTCTGGATATCTTCATTTCTAATAGTCTAATCATCGAGTTCAGAGTAATACCAACTTTATTTCAATAATATTGAAACTGTTGCTCGTATGCATTTGTTTCTCCCTTGCTTTGTGTTGTTATCATCCACATTAAATCTTTATATGTCGGATGCCCACCCACATCCCAGTGCCATGGCGTGTCCCTGCCTTCCGGCCTCCTTGCTTTTACGATGAGAAATCAGCTGCTGCTCTTGTTGAGGACGTCTCACACGTGATATGTGCCAAGTCACTTCTCTCTCCTGGCTTCTGAGATTCTTTCTCTGGCTTTCAGTAGTTTGATTATGATATGTCTCGGCATGGTTGTCTTTGAGTTTATCATATTTGGAGTTCATTGAGCTTCTTGGGTCTGTAGGCAGATGTTTTTCATCAGATTTGGGTAATTTTCTGCCACTATTTCTTCAAACATCCTTTTTGCCCTTGTTCCTCTACAAAAAGTTTAAAAGTAAAACCTTTAAAAATTTTTTTAAAGTTTAAAAGTAAAATTGTAGAGAAATTTATGATCTCTCTCTCTCTATTGATCCTCTCTTTGGTAATACAGTGTGTTCATACTTTCCTTTAGTACAAATAGTATTTCCTTTAGTTCTTTGAGCTTCCCTGGTGGCTCAGAGGTTAAAGCGTCTGCCTCCAATGCCGGAGACCTGGGTTTGATCCCTGGGTCTGGAAGATCCCCGGAGAAGGAAATGGCACCCCACTCCAGTATTCTTGCCTGGAGAATCCCATGGATGGAGGAGCCTGGTAGGCTACAGTCCATAGGGTCGCAAAGAGTCGGACACGACTGAGCAACTTCACCTTCCCTTCCTGTAGTTCTTTGAATATACTTTAAGTAGCTGATTTACAGTCTCTGGTCTGGTCTTTGAAACTATTTCTTATTGATACAGTTTTAGCCTCTGTATCTGGATCACTTTTTTTTTTGTTTCTTTGCATGTCTTGTAATATTTTCATGAAAATTTAATTAATTTAAATTAATATAATGTGGTGGCTTTGGAATTCAGGTTCTTCCCTCATCCTCAGAGGTTGCTGTAGTTGCTGAAGTTACTTGTTGGGTAACTTCTCTGAACTATTTTTGTAAGGTCTGTATGCTTTTTGGTGTGTGTCACTGAAGTCTCTGCTTGGTGAGATTAGTGCTAACAATTGGTCGAAGATTTCCTTTGATGCCTAGAACAATAAATCACCTGGTCATTGCCAAGGGGTTCTGTATGCTTATTGTGGTATGCCTTCCATCCTCGGCCAGAGACTTAGTAACATCTCTGCCTTACACTTCACTTTCTGCTTGGAAAGAGCCTCAGTGTCAGCCTGCAGTGAGAGGGCCTTATCAGTTCTTTTCTGAGCATGTACACAGCCCTACTACTTGTGCCTCAGCCTTCTGGATTCTGAGGAACATTTCAGATTTTTAAAGCCCTTATAGACATCTCCTGCCCTAGATTTCACTTTTAAACTTTTTGAGGTAGCCTGTTGCTTGCCTCAGTTGATACCTACAACCTGCAGTAGCCATAGCATCAAAAAAATTACCTTGAGGTGTTTTTACAAACACCCTCAGGGAAAAGACTTTTCTTACTGGACAAGCTCCAAGTCTAATCAATAAGGACAGCCTTGTAATAGAGGCTTCCGAGAGCTATCAAACAGGTCACATGATGGCGGTTCTGTGGGAATGAGGCTTTCAAGAAGCGCCGACCCTGGCTTGCCTCTCCTTCTGTCTGCCAGGCGGCTGTTTTCCACTGTGATCGTGGTTGGTGATTTTCAAGGCTATCATGGAGCCAGAGAGAGTAGGGTGGAAATAAAACAAGTTAAATTGCCCCAAAGCTCATTGTCGTTACTGAGTTTTGGTCACTTTTCTTGAGTGAAACTTCCCAGATTGCTGAAATCTGGTTAATTTCCAGATTCTGAAAAGTTAGTTCTGACCACTTTTGTCAGTTTCTTACTGCCTTTCTGGAGGTTGTTTAGAATTTTTGAAGGTCTTTACTCCACTTTTACTGATACCACTCCCTGGGTAACATCTTGACTGCAACTTTGAGAGAGAGATTAAACCAGAACCGTCCTACAAAGGCACCCCCAAATTCCTGACCCACAGACACTGAGATAATGAATGTCTGTTCTTTTAAGTTGCTAAGTGTTTGAGTAATTTTTTAGGTATTTGTAAGAAAATACATATATTTCTCTCCTCTTGCTGCTGCTAAGTCTCTTCAGTCGTGTCCGACTCTGTGATCCCATAGACGGCAGCCCACCAGGCTCCTCCATCCCTGGGACTCTCCAGGCAAGAACACGAGTGGGTTGCCATTTCCTTCTCCAATGCAGGAAAGTGAAAAGAGAAAGGGAAGTCGTTCAGTCGTGTCTGACTCTTAGTGACCCCATGGACGGCAGCCCACCAGGCTCCTCCATCCCTGGGATTCTCCAGGTAAGAGCACTCTGCACAGTGTCCTTCTACATGTTTTTTTACTTAGTGAGGTGTGGGTTCTGTCTTCTTTCTTTACATTTATTTGGCTGCATCGAGTCTTGGTTGCATCAGGCAGGATCTTTCGCTGTGGCACACAGACTCCACTTGCGGCGCGTGTGCTTCGGTAGTTGCGGTGTGATGCTCCGCTGCCCTGTGGCATGTGGCATCTTAGCTCCCCGACCAGGGATCGAACCAGTGACTCCTACACTGCAAGGTGGATTCTTTCCCACTGGACCACCAGGGAAGTCTCCCCATTTCCTTTTTATGGCTCTCTGAGATACCGTGCATACATTTGACCAGTAACTTAAGATGGATATCTGCCTCCACTCACTCAATGGTGTATTTTTAAGGCTGTGTCCAGTCTTCTGCTCTTTTAAATAATGCTGGATTGTGGTCGTTTTCTTTCTGGCACATGGGTTAAGTTTTCAAAGGGGCCTAGCTCTGCCACACATGTTATATAGAGCTGGCAGAGGCTTGATGACAAAGAGGTCTCTTTCTAGCCGTTCCTGCACCAGAGACGGCTCACATGTGGCAGGCTATGTCATAAGTCGATGTCCTTATAGACAGGTTGACATAGACCTGTCTGGCTTGAGAAAAATGTCTGCTGAGGGGTGTCCCTCCATTCCTGTGATGGATTTGAAAAAAAAAACAAACATAATGCTGGGATGAATAGTCTTATTTATTCAAGATTTCTGTTATTTTCTGTTATGTGTAGGAAATTCCCATTTCTAGCTTTGTGTTTGCACTCTAAAACCTGAGCTTTTACATTTTGTTTCCATAGAAACAAAAAACCTGAATGAATCTAGTATTCTACCACAGGACAGGCAGTTATCTCACTGAACAGAAAGTCTAGAGTTTTGAGGTTTCTAGGGCTGGCTGATAACACTGAAAACCCAGGTTTCTTCCATCCTTCAGCATTCTCTCTGCTGGAGGTGGCTTCATCCTTGAACTAGGGACAATATGGCTGCAGCAGTGCCGGGTGTCACGTCCAGACCCACTCCACCTAGAGAGAGCGGGGGAGAGAGAGATTCTCTCTGTGGCTCTCTGGGGCGATTGAGAGCTTGATTCACAGTCATTCTTGCAGATTTCCCCTCAGGGCTTGCTGGGCAGGATAGGGTCACCTGTCCATTGCTGAAACCATCACTGATAGATACAGGGTAAGCATTTGGCGTGGGAGGCAACCCCAGTATCAGTGAAGCAGAGATGGTGGCCCTCCTGCAGGCAGGGAGAGTTACCATTAAGCCTAAACTTGGAGCTTTGTTCTAAGGTCTTTATGTCACAGTTGTTGTTGTCACTCAGTCGTTTCCAACTCTTTGCAACCCCATGGACTGCAGCACACCAGGCTTCCCTGTCCTTCACTATTCCTGGAGCTTGCTCAGACTCATGTCCATTGAGTCAATGATGCCATCCAACCGTCTCATCCCCTGTGGTCCCCTTTTCCTGCCCTCCATCTTTCTCAGCATCAGGGTCTTTTCCAATAAATCAGCCCTTCCCATCTGATGGCCACAGTATTGGAGCTTCAGCTTCAAACATCAGTCCTTCCAATGATTATTCAGGACTGATTTCCTTTAGGATGGACTGGTTTGATCTCCTTGCTGTCCAAGGAACTCTCAAGAGTCCTCCAGCACCACAGTTCAAAAGCATTAATTCTTTGGCACTCAGCCTTCTTTATGGTCCAACTCTCACATCCATACATGACCACAGGAAAAATCATAGCTTAGACCCAATGGCAACCCACTCCAGTACTCTTGCCTGGAAAATCCCATGGACAAAGCCTGGTAGCTATAATCCATGGGGTCGCAAAGAGTTGGACACTGAGCAACTTCCCTTTCTTTCTTGACTATCTGGACCTTTGTTGGCAGAGTGATATCTCTGCTTTTTTTTAATATGCTGTCTAGGTTTGTCATGGCTTTCTTTCCAAGGAACAAGCATCTTTTAATTTCATGGCTGCAGTCACCATCCACAGTGATTTTGGAGCCCAAGAAAATAAAGTCTGTCACTGTTTCCATTGTTTCCCCATTTATTTGCCATATAGTGATGGGACTGGATGCCATAATCTTTGTTTTTTGAATGTTGGATTTTAAGCCAGCTTTTTCACTTTCCTCAAGAGACTCTTTTGTTCCTCTTTGCTTTCTGTCATAAAGGTGGTGTCATCTGCCTGTCTGAGGTTATTGATATTTCTCCCGGCAATCTTGATTCCAGGTGGTCTGGTGTTCCCATCTCTTCAAGAATCCACATCAATGTTGTTCTGTTTTCCCTTTGACTGCCAGGAAACTCTAAGCTAAACTTGCTGCTACTTGGAGCAATTATGGGACATCCTGGCATGTTTTATCCTCCCATTAGCTTTTTCTATCTTCATTTTTTAGTTGTGTGTAAAATTTCTGGAAACTATACATTCTTGGAGTGGAGCTTATTAAAAATAATATTTTTAATTTTCAGTTTTTAAAAGTTAATCCTAAGGGAAACTTGGGTCTTTACTTTTTGTAAAATCATTTGGAAGGTAAGTCTTTTTTTTCTCTCTCTCTTCCGAAATCGCTTTCTTTTTGAGAGCTCCACCTCACCTGCAGGTCTCTGGCTACATCACTAGGTACCTGGGGATATTCTGAGCTGAGCAATGGAGTGAGAGGCCAGTGCCTCATGTGAAGCCAGTTTCTGTCCAGAAGGAAACATATTTTTAATATATGAAAACGCTCAGATTCTTATTATTTCTATTATTAGAAACACTGCCTGTTCCACGCTCCCTGAGTGACTCGCGCTCGGGCCCCCTCTCAGTCTTGGGGACAGAAGCACCCGGCGGAGCCGCCTCGGTCCTCCCCACGCCGCCTCCTGCATTGTTCTCGGCCTGCAGTGTTGTTTTTGGCCCCTGAGTTAATGCTATTGCTTCCTGACGGCTGAGTGTGTTTCCTCCTTTTCTCGGTTGTAAATAGGATCTTTTCCACGGGACAGGAATGGGGCCTTTCAGCTGGGGTCTGAGGCGCTGGTGATGTGGGGGGACAGGAAGTGGGAAGGGTGGCTTGTGAGAACACTGTGTTGCAGGGCCCTTCTTTCCACAAAGAGAGTATCTGTTAAACCTCTTCAGAGTCAGCATGCTGGGCCCAGATTGCTGAAGGGCAGGCTCTGGGCAGCAGGTCAGGGGGCCATTTTTTTTAATATGCTGTCTAGGTTTGTCATGGCTTTCTTTCCAAGGAACAAGCATCTTTTAATTTCATGGCTGCAGTCACCATCCACAGTGATTTTGGAGCCCAAGAAAATAAAGTCTGTCACTGTTTCCATTGTTTCCCCATTTATTTGCCATATAGTGATGGGACTGGATGCCATAATCTTTGTTTTTTGAATGTTGGATTTTAAGCCAGCTTTTTCACTTTCCTCAAGAGACTCTTTTGTTCCTCTTTGCTTTCTGTCATAAAGGTGGTGTCATCTGCCTGTCTGAGGTTATTGATATTTCTCCCGGCAATCTTGATTCCAGGTGGTCTGGTGTTCCCATCTCTTCAAGAATCCACATCAATGTTGTTCTGTTTTCCCTTTGACTGCCAGGAAACTCTAAGCTAAACTTGCTGCTACTTGGAGCAATTATGGGACATCCTGGCATGTTTTATCCTCCCATTAGCTTTTTCTATCTTCATTTTTTAGTTGTGTGTAAAATTTCTGGAAACTATACATTCTTGGAGTGGAGCTTATTAAAAATAATATTTTTAATTTTCAGTTTTTAAAAGTTAATCCTGAGGGAAACTTGGGTCTTTACTTTTTGTAAAATCATTTGGAAGGTAAGTCTTTTTTTTCTCTCTCTCTTCCGAAATCGCTTTCTTTTTGAGAGCTCCACCTCACCTGCAGGTCTCTGGCTACATCACTAGGTACCTGGGGATATTCTGAGCTGAGCAATGGAGTGAGAGGCCAGTGCCTCATGTGAAGCCAGTTTCTGTCCAGAAGGAAACATATTTTTAATATATGAAAACGCTCAGATTCTTATTATTTCTATTATTAGAAACACTGCCTGTTCCACGCTCCGTGAGTGACTCGCGCTCGGGCCCCCTCTCAGTCTCGGGGACAGAAGCACCCGGCGGAGCCGCCTCGGTCCTCCCCACGCCGCCTCCTGCATTGTTCTCGGCCTGCAGTGTTGTTTTTGGCCCCTGAGTTAATGCTATTGCTTCCTGACGGCTGAGTGTGTTTCCTCCTTTTCTCGGTTGTAAATAGGATCTTTTCCACGGGACAGGAATGGGGCCTTTCAGCTGGGGTCTGAGGCGCTGGTGATGTGGGGGGACAGGAAGTGGGAAGGGTGGCTTGTGAGAACACTGTGTTGCAGGGCCCTTCTTTCCACAAAGAGAGTATCTGTTAAACCTCTTCAGAGTCAGCATGCTGGGCCCAGATTGCTGAAGGGCAGGCTCTGGGCAGCAGGTCAGGGGGCCAGGGGGCAGCGTGTCCAGCCAGCTGCTGAGACATTTCGCTTTCTGGGCACAGGCCTTGCGGGAGGAGCGAAGACGCGCTTTTCTCTCGTGACACGAGCCGTGACTGTGTCAGTGGAGTGAAAGGGCTTCTAACTGTATGCACGTGATGGTTCCTGACTTTCCGAAATTTCCTCTTTTTATAGCAGGATGAGACAAATTGTTCAGAGTTTGTTCAGCTTCTTCCTGAGCTTGCTGTGAGCCGATGGTTTTAATAACTCCTTTCCCCATTGTTTCTGACCCTGATCCTTGGGGACAAGGTTTCCTTGTGACTCAGAAGCCCGTTCTTCCGCATCCAGTTATTTCTTTGAAGAAGATGGGGGAGCAAGACTGCTTCCTACTTTCCTTTGACCTTTTTCTCCCTTTGCTGGAAAGGTTCTGCTCAAACAAGGTGGGCAGACAGACTTTTCTCTCTGCTCCCAAGGAGACACAGGCAGCACCCACTCACCACTGTCCGTTCCTGCTGAGTCCTCTGTGAGGCTCAGGCAGGAGGTGGAAGGTGTGGAACATGGTTATTGCTCTGCTTCTCCCTCGCCTCGGAGTGCCTGAGGGCTCAGGCCTTGCTCGCGGCCGCCCCGGGGACCCCAGCAGCAGGGACTAGAGCTGCGCCCTTCATCTGCCCCCTCCCCACCTTGCCCCTGACTGCCTCAAGCTTGTGTCGCGTCCACAGAATTAAACATGAGGTAGGCGTCCCTGCAGAGTTCGGAGTCCACCTCCAGTTGCCTCCCTCCTCTGGTGTCCGCAGGCCCTCGGCGGTCACATCCCCGTCTGGACTGGTGGTTCCCCTCTCGAATCCTGGTTATGGACTACACCTCCTCCTCTGTCATTCAGATTTCAAACCTTGGAGTTATAGAAATAACCACAGGTATTACATTCAGAGAAACCCAGAAAAGCACAAGAAGTGACTGGCAGTGAAGCCCCAGTGGCTCTCGCCTCCACAGACGGCCCCCACCTCCACAAACGGCCCCCGCCTCCACAGACAGCCCCCAGAAAATGCTAGTGCATTTCCTGCCTTCTAGTTTTCCTAATCACATGTATCTTCTCCTCTCCCTCCAAAATGGGTCATTCCATATTCTTCAATGAATTTTCATTTAATAACACAGCCTTGAGGTTGTCCTGTTTCCCTGATTTACTAAATCATTATTTTTAGTGACTGCAAACAACTCCGTTTTGGAATCACACCAAACTTTTCTTCTCCACAGTTCCCTTTGCTGGGCATTTGGATTGGTCCCAGTTTCTAACTTATAAACAGCTGTGGTGCACACACTTGAGGTTTTCCGTGGTCCCCATCTCGCTGGTTGTTTGAATTAGTGCTGGTCCAGCTTCCCCATCCCTCTCCAGCCGCCCCTCCCCCCACCAACCCTCCCCCCCAGCCCCGGCTTTGGCCCAGGGACAGATTGTCCTGTCTCTTAAACTTGGGTGAAATTAGCAGGATTTTGTTGTTCTGTTTTGAAATAAACTCTGTATTTTATATCATGCCTTTTCCACTGTGAGATGATAAGGATATTTTCTTCATTTTTTTCTAATGCTTTTATGTTTTAATTTTCACTTCTATAATTTAAAAAAATGTTTGGCTGCATGAGGTCTTAGTTGTGGCATGCGGGATCTTTGATTGTTAGCTGTGGCGTGCGAACTCTTATTGTGGCATGTGGGATCTAGTTCCCAGACCAGGGATTAAACGTGGGCCCCTGCATTGGGCGCATGATCTTAGCCACTGGACCACCAGTTGTGGTTTGGTTGGTAAGTCCTTCTGACTCTTTGCAACTCCATGGACTGCAGCACGCCAGGCTTTCCTGTCCTTCACCATCTCCTGGGACTTGCTCAAACTCATGCCCGTTGAGTCGGTGATGCCATCCAGCCATCTCATTTTCACTTGTAAAGCATTGGCACACCGACTCACTTTCTCAGATAGCTACGTCCTCCTCACATTTATGGAATAAATCCATCTTCCCTCCAGTCGTGTGAAGCAGCACCGGTACTGTTCTACTAAACTCCTGTGTCTGTTCTGATGTATCCCTGGCTCTGTCCAGTTTTACTTATTCATCTAATCACGGCAGCTTTTTATGTTTTCATGTCTTAGGCTAGTCCTCTCTCTTCACTCATCATTTTCAGAACGTTCCTGATTTTCCTTCATACAGTAGATTAACATGAGAATGACAACTACATTAAAACGATTTTGAATTCAGAGAGTAAGTTAGGGAGAAATTGACAGTTTTACAAAGTTAACTCATCCTGAAAGTAGGGTTCACCTTTTCATTGATTCAGATCTCTGACTTTCCTCAGGAGCACCATCCAGAATTCACGTGTGGACACAGAGTGGCCCCTGGTCCCCACAGGCAATCCATGTCACTTGTTCCGTGGTGCATACCCAGAGGTGTGGTTTATGTAGTACTTGAACAAATCCTAGCATGTACGTATATTGTTCTGTTATGTCCTTTTCCCACATTTTAATATATCTTGGCAATCTCTCCATATTAGCACATGAAGAACCTTCTCATTCCTTTTCATACCTAAAAAAAGCATAGGATTCTATTGCGGGGACAAACCATCATCTATTTACTCACCCTTCTTAAGTCACAGACATTTAAGGTGTTTCAGTCTTTTACTATCACGAGCAGGGCTGTCATAAACAATTCTGTACATGTATCTTTTCCCACATATTGAGCATATCTTTGGGGCTAAGAATCTGCCTGCAGTGTGTGAGACCTGGGTTCGAATCCTGGGTCAGAAAGATCCCCTGGAGAAGGGAGTGACTACCAACTCCAGTATTCTTGCCTGGAGAAAGAATCCCATGGACAGAGGAGCCTGGCGGGCTACCGTTCGTGGGGTTAGAGTTGGATATGGCTGAGCATGGCTGGAGGAAGGTGTTTCTGAACGTGGAGCTGCTCGGCCACGATGCGCACAGCTGTGATCCAGGCACACTCAGCAGTGCTGCCCCCACAGAGGCTGTACGGGCTTACGCTCGCCACCAGCACATAAGCGTGCCTGTGTCCACACTCTACCAACACTCTTTTTTGTTTACTAATCTTAAAAGTGAGAAATATCTCAGATTGGTTCTACTTTGCGTTTCAGTCACTATCAGTCAAACTTGGCATAAACTGGAATCTTTTTATGCTTTTTTCTATGAACTTTCTATTCATATCCTTTTCCTATTTTTTCCTACTGTTTACTTATTAAATTCACAAAAATCGGTATTTTGAGAAGTACACTTTTTGTAAAATGAATTGAAACATTTCGTTTCTTTTGATTTATTGTGGTTGGTATCTAGAATATTTTTCTAGTTGAGTTCATTGCTGTTTTTTCGTATGGCTTGCCTGTGTTGTATATATACCACTTAAGACTTTCTCTATTTAAAATATTCTCCTAGCCCAGGCATGGTGACCACATTAAAAAAAGAAAAAAAAAGAAATATTTCAACATTTAGAAGAGTATAGTGATACATTTTTAAAAGATACCCGTCACCAGGGCTTCCCAAGTGGTGCTAGTGGTAAAGAACCCTCCTGCCAGCGCAGGAGAAGCAAGAGATCCCTGGGTGGGGAAGATCTGGAGGAGGGCATGGCAACCCACTCCAGTATTCTTGTCGGAAGAATCCCATGGACAGAGGAGCCTGGTGGGCTAGTCCATGGGTCACACAGAGTCGGGCACAGCTGAAGCAACTCAGCATGCAGCACTACCCACCACCAGAACTAATGGTAATGTTTTGCCATGTCTGCTTTAGATTTCTTTCCTTCGAACATCTCTCCAGTGACAGTGCCTCCCTTGCCCCTGAGGTCACCGCCTTTGTGAAGTTGCAGTGTGCCCTCCTGGTCATGGTCGGGGGCCTTGATTTTGAGCCTGCAGAACCCCCACCCCAACCCCCACCTAGGCTAGCCGCAATGGAAGGGATTTATCAGAACTGAATGAGCTTCCTGGAAAGTCTCCCTAAAATACAGATCAGGGCTTGGGCTGAGTCAGCCGCTGTGCCCCAGAGCCTCTTGCTTCCAGTGCAGTCAGTGCTGCCAGTGGGGAGAATGCAAAGTCAGCAGCTCTTCACGTATTCTCCGTTTACGACACGATTCTTTAGGGATCGAGCCTGCACCCCTCCCAATGGAAGCTTGAGTCCTGACCACTGGACTGCCAGGGAAGTCCCTGTGAAACATTTCTACATACAGCATGTACACTTGCCTCTCTGCCCATGTATGTGCTACGTTGCTTCACTCGTGTCCAACTCTTTGCAACCCTATGGACAGTCGCCCGCCAGGCTCCTCTGTCTGTGGGATTCTCAAGGCAAGAATGCCATCCCCTCCTCCAGGGGCTCTTCCCGACCCAGGGATGCAACACTCGTCTCATATCTCCTGCACTGGCAGGTGGGTTCTTTACCGGGAAGCCCTTGCATCTTACAGGGGAACCTAAGGGAGTGTGGAGGGAAAAGCACTTGCTTTTCTAGTTTGTGTCTTCACACAAGCCAGTTCACAGCATTGGTAAACTTCCTGAACGTTTTAATGCTCCTACTATTAATTTTTCCATGAGCAATAGAGTATTGTTTCGGGTATTCAGAACATTGACGCAAATGGTATCATACTGCAACTTAGTCTTTTCTTTCAATATTCTTGAGCCTTTCCCTGTTGACATCTGCAGCTCTACTTCATTCTTTTTAACTGCTCTGTATTGTATGTGTATTCGTTGTTATTGTGTAACTATCCTAAAATTTACTGGCAAGGAATAGCGTTTACCATCTCCCCGTTCCTGTGGGTGAGAACCTGGGTGTGGCTGAAGTGGGTCCTCTGGCCCAGGGTCTCAGGTGTCTGCTGCAGCTGTGGGCTCATTCGAAGACCCAGCTGTGGCAGAATCTGCTCCCAGCTCACTTGCGTGGTGGCCGCGCTCCATGGTGGCGTGGGCCGAAGGCTGGCATCTCGGCCATGTAGGCCTCTCCAAAGGGCAGGTCACACATGGCAGCTTGCCTCATCCGAGCCAGCAGGTGAGAACAAGAGTGTGCAGGGTGGGTATCACCATCTGTAATGAACTGTGGTTTAGTCACCCACTTGTGCCTGGCTCTTCTGCAACCCCATGAACTAATGCCCACCAGGCTCTGTCCATGGGATTTCCCAGGCAAGAATACTGGAGTGGGTTGCTATTTCCTCCTCCAGGAGATCTTCCCAACTCAGGGAATGAACCTGCATCTCCTGCTTGGCAGGCAGATTCTTTACCACTGAGCCTCCTGGGAAGCCCTTCAGGTTGAATAATCTCCCCGCAAATTCAAATACCCTGAAACCTCAGAATGTGACCCGTTTCTTGCTGTTATTCCCCACCCCCCACCCCCCAACTATACCTACTTAATTTTGTCTGGATGTTTACTAATCTGTGCTTACCACTGCTTTCTATAGGTACCCCACCTCCTCTTTCTGAACTCGGTAAAGTACATCTTTCAGCAGTTTTTTTCCATAGTGTTCTGTTCATGATTACTCCAGACATGCACATATGTTAATCTTTATTCACCTTTGCTCTTGAACCATAGTTTGGTATGTAATTCTAGGCTGGCAATTTAGTATTTTGAAATACTATTCCCTTGTCTTGTGGTTGCAAATAAGAATTCTGATGGCAGTCTAAGGCTCGTTCCTTTGTCAGTGAGCTGTCTTTTCTCACGGGTTTAGGCTTTTCTCTTGAAACTGAACACTCTGCATTTTCAGGGTTGTGTCATCCTGAGATTTGATGTGCCCCGTAATATGAGGAGTTGGCTTGTCAGGTCTGGAGGGACTCCCAGGCGCTCTCTGGATAGTGCTTCTCCCCACTTCTCCTCCCCCCAGATCACCTAATTTAGACGCAGTTTGGAGCATCTCCTACCCTCCATATTTGACACTGGTTTCACATTTTCCATTTTTAATCTCTATGCTACACACTGAGTCATTTCCTTAAGCCTTCCAATTGGCTGCTTCTCTCTTTAGTTATGTCTGGTTTTCTGGTAAACCTACGCAGAAGTTTTCCATTTGTTTTAATGACTATGTTCTTCATGCCTAGAATGTCTCTGGTTCTTTTTCAGATTTTTTTTTTTTTCTCAGAACTACCTTGGTTTACCTTATGGTTTTCATTGCTTCAAACATGCTAAGTGCTTCCATCCTAAAGTCTCTTGCTGATTATTCCCTCTGCCTCATGATGGTTGAGTTCCTCGTGGGATCACTCTCTTTTCTTTCCTGGAGGGGAGAGGGCTTTCTTCCCACGTCAGTCAACAGTTACCAACTTGGGTCGCCTGACTCCACACAGGAAAAGAGGGGGTTTGTTTCCTTAGACAGACCCCTGAGGGCCTGGTCTCGTCAGACCTCCAGAGTGCCCTGACATCTTGAATGGGCATCAGGAACCCAGGACCATCCCTGGGAGCCCCTCTGCCAGCGCTCCAGGGCACATGATCTTTCTGAATGGGCACCTAGTGGTGAATTAAAGGTATCTCTGAGAATTCTTCAACATATTCTGGCCTGTTATGACCCGAAAAAGTCATTTAACTATTTATTTCTTCTGTTAAAAAAAAAAAAAGGCATCTTGTTTGTTTATATGGAGAAAAAGATAAAGTATTTTAACTATAAGACTTCAAAGAAAAGGTGATACATGTTTTATTTAAAACAAATACTTTAATTTCACTTTTATCTGGAAAACATACAAGTTTAAAAGGAAACAGCCAAGAACTTTGACATGTTGTGTCATTTTTTTTTTTAACAGTACTAGAACTTGTTCAAAATGTGAAGATACAGAACCATTATAAATTTCTGGAATCAAAGACTCCAAATACAGATGAAAACAGATTAGTTATAAAATGACAATTCACAAAATATTCCATTTTCTCTGTTTTTTATCGGGAATATTGTATAGAAACACTGTATACAACATAAGGCAGACTTTTAGAAATTCAAGTATAAAATTTTTAGGAGAAACAAGTGTGAAGTCCAGTTTCTTTCACCTTGAGGAGTCGCCTGCAGAGCCAGTGCCGGAGCTCTGGCTGCTGCACGGAAGAGCCCTTTTGAGCTCTTCCGGGTCACTAGCTGCTGTTCAGTCACTCAGTCGCATCTGACTCTCTGTGACCCTATGGACTGCACTATGCCAGGCTTCCCTGTCCTTCACTATCTCCTAGAGCTTGCTTAAACTCGTGTCCATCAGGTTGGTGATGCCATCCAACCATCTCATCCTCTGTCATCCCCTTCTCCTCCTGCCTTCAATCTTTCCCAGCATCAGGGTCTTTTCTAATGAGTTTGCTCTTCGCATCAGGTGGCCAGAGTATTGGAGCTTCAGCCTCAGCATCAGTCCTTCCAATGACTATTTAGGACTGATTTCCTTTAGAGTTGACTGTTTTATCTCCTTGCAGTCCAAGGGACTCTCAAGACTCTTCTCCAACACCGCAGCTCAAAACCATCAGTTCTTCAGCACTCAGCTTTCTTTCTGGTCCAGTTCTCACATCCATACATGACTACTGGGAAAACCACAGCTTTGATTATACAGACCTTTGTTGGCAAAGTAATGTCTCTGCTTTTTAATACACTGTATAGGTTTGTCATAGCTTTTCTTCCAAGGAGCAAGCGTCTTCTAATTTCATGGCTGCTGTCACCATCTGCAGTGATTTTGGAGCCCAAGAAAATAAAGTCTGTCACTGTTTCCACGTTTCCCCATCACTCTGCCACGAGGTTATGGGACTGGATGCCATCATCTTTGTGTTTTGAATGTTTTAAGCCAGGTTTTTCACTCTCCCCTTCTACTTCCATCAAGAGGCTCTTTAGTTCCTCTCCACTTTCTGCCATAGAGGGGCATCATCTGCACATCTGAGGTTATCCATTTTTCTCCCAGCAGTCTTGATTCCAGCCTGTGCTTCATCAAGGCTGGCATTTCACAAGATGTACACTGCATATGAGTTAAATAAGTAGGGTGACAATATACAGCCCTTAACATGTTCCTTTCCCAATTTTCATACAGTCTGTTGTTCCATGTCTGGTTCTACCTGTTGCTTCTAGACCTGCATACAGGTTTCTTAGGAGGCAGGTAAGGTGGTCTGATATTCCCATCCCTTTAAGAATTTTCCACAGTTTGTTGTGGAAACAACAGTCAAAGGCTTTAGTGTAGTCAACAAAGCAGATGTTTTTCTGGAATTCTCTTGCTTTTTCTGTGATCCATTGGATGTTGGCAATTTGATCTCTGGTTCCTCTGCCTTTTCTAAATACAGCTTGAACATCTGTTAGTTCTTGGTTCACGTACTGTTGAAGCCTAGCTTGGAGAATTTTGAACATTACTTTGCTACCATGTGAAATGAGTACAGTTGTGCAATAGTCCGAACATTCTTTGGCATTGCCTTTCTTTGGGACTGCAATAATACCCTTTTCCAGTTCTGTGGCCACTGCTGAGCTTTCCAGATTTGCTGGCTTTTTGATTGAGGCACTTTCACAGCATCTTTTAGGATTTGAAATAGCTCAGCTGGAATTCTATCACCTCTACTAGCTTTGTTTGTAGTGATGCTTCTTAAGGCCCACTTGATTTCACATTCCAGGATGTCTGGCTCTAGGTGAGTGATCACTCCATCATGGTTATCTGGGTTATTAAGGTCTTTCTTGTATAGTTCTTTTGTATATACTTGCCACCTCTTCATAATATCTTCTGTTTAGATATCCTAATCTTTTTCTGTTAGGTCCATTCCATCTCTGTCCTTTATTATGCCCATCTTTGCATGAAATGTTCCCTTGTTATCTCTAATTTTCTTGAAGAGATTTCTAGTCTTTCTCATTTTACTGTTGTTTTTCTCTATTTCTTTGCATTGTTCACTTAGGAAAGCTTTCTTATCTCTCCTTGCTACTCTTTGGAACTCTGCACTCAGATGGGTATATCTTTTCCTTTCTCCTTTGCCTTTCGCTTCTCTTCTTTTCTCAACTATTTGTAAGGCCTCCTCAGACAACCATTGTGCCTTTTTGGATTTCAAGTTTTCCCAATTAACATCAATCAGAAAAGCCTAACATACACAAATATTTTCCTTTTTTAAAAAAAATTTATTTTAGTTGGAGGCTAGTTACAATACTGTAGCAGTTTTTGCCATACTTTGACATGAATCAGCCATGGGTTTACATGTGTTCCCCATCCTGAACACCCCCATCCCATCCCTCTGGGTCATCCCAGTGCACCAGCCCTGAGCACCCTGTCTCATGCATCGACCCCGGACTGGCGATCTGTTTCATATGATAATATACATGTTTCAATGCTATTCTCTCAGATCATCCCACCCTTTCCCTCTCCCACAGAGTCCAAAAGACTGTTCTATACATCTGTGTCTCTTTTGTTGTCTCACATATAGGGTTATTGTTACCATCTTTCTAAATTCCATATATATGTGTTAGTATACTGTATTGGTGTTTTTTTTCTGGCTTACTTCACTGTATAATCAGCTCCAGTTTCATCCACCTCATTAGAACTGATTCAAATGTATTCTTTTTAATGGCTGAGTAATATTCCACTGTGTATATGTACCACAGCTTTCTGATCCATTCATCTGCTGATGGACATCTAGGTTGCTTCCATGTCCTGGCTATTATAAACAGTGCTGCGATGAACATTGGGGGTACATGTAACATACACAAATATTTCTATAGTGCAGTAAAAATGTATCATTTATTTTAAATTTGCATTATGAAAATAAGTCTATACACCAAGTAATGCATATTTTTAATGACTATGAATCATGTAAATTTGGTCATGGCATCTAAAATTGGCTTTGGCTTTGAAGTATTTTTAAATTCATAGAAAATAGTGAACTTCTAATAAAATAAATAAAACATTTTAATAATTGATATTAATAATCAACTTCAGAATTTCTTTGTCTTTTCATTTGCCGTTTAGTTTTAAAAGAGAAGTCACTTTCAGTAGTGTTCCAGAGTGAATGATTGCACCTTCTATGATGTGGAAAAGATCCGATTGCCATTAGCTCTTCTTAAGTGCTGAATATAACTGAGAGAAGCTGCAAGAAATTCTCTGTCATCAGCAGAAACTCCGTCAGCTTGGGCCTCCCGAGCTTGGGTTTGGACAGACGGATGCTGACGCAAGCCATGTTCTCTAAGACTCTCCGCACAGCCCCGGCAGCAGGCTGGCACAGTGAGAGGAGGAAGCCTCACTCTACGGCAATGGCATCAGGTGGTGGTTAGGAAAGGTGACCGCATCCCAGGGTGTTCTCGCAGGCTCTGTGCACCAGGGGGCTGATCAGCTAATACTGAAAGGAACTCTGACCGCCCTCAGGAATCCCCGGTGACCACAGGGGTACCGCGCTATTCGGGAGGCGGGCGCAGGCTTCGCAGCTTCATGTCGTCCAGTCCTTTCCAGTATTTAAAGTTGTTGTCGAGATGCTGCATTAACTCGGGCAGGTCTACAAAGGCTGCAAGAAAGACGGGAGTGTGATAAGACTGCACCTCCCCGGGGTGCACATGGAGGCTTTCTAAGGAGAGGGACGGACAGGAGGGGACAGTGCTCCGTGCTCAGCAGACATGGAGCAGCCCGCGAGAAGCTGAAACCCCATCTGTGCTCAGTGCTCCCCCGCGCCTCTATCACCAGCTGACAGCTCTGGCGGCCGGAGCGAAGGGGGCTAGCCCGTTTTATCACCCTTAATCAGCACCCTGGGCTGCCTGATCCCGGCCCTGACCGGCTCTCCGGGGCATCCCACCCCTCTTCCTTGAGCCCATCCCCTTCCACCTGCAGCATGTGGCACGAGCAGCGAGCTAGTGAGAACTTGGGCCGGGAATGCCCACATCCGGTCTGGGCCCGAAGCCTTGAGCAGAGCCTGCAGTCTGGCCCGAGGCCCCAGTGCCTTCCACCACCTCAGTCCTCCATCCCCCGCCTCTCAGCACCGAGACATGGGCTCATCTGCTGATGGCATCCAGACCAGATGTGGGTCTGCCTCCCAGCAGGGGCCCTTACCTAAAAGCCCTCTAGCTGCCAGGGGGCTCCGCCTGTGCTGAGGGCCATGAGGAGGGCCGTGCCCCTGTCAGAGACCAGCCTGCCCTCTGGTCAGCTACCGGGGGAGTCAGAGAAGCTGGGCAGGACAGCAGAAGAGCTCCCTCAGAACGTAAGTGGTTTCGAATCCCCAGCTTTTGACCAGCAGCCCCTTCAGCCCCATGTTCAATGCTCTCATCTTTGCGACTGGGACCACAGGTAGCCCCAGAGCCAAGGGCATTTAAGGAGAAAGAGCAGAGCACGCCCCATCCGCCGGGACCTCTGTGACAGCACCTGGCTTCCCCTCAGCCTCTGCACACTCTGAGCCCCTGGACATTCTCTACAGTCAGAACAGCACTATGCTCTCCTTAACATGGGCTCCCCGCTACTGAGGGACATACAGTCCGCGCGTTCTTACCGTCCCAGGCATCAAACATGTCTGTGATGAAGTAGTCGATGAAAGAGATCTGGGATTTGGGGATGCTGCAGGTATTTCTGTCAAAAACCGGCATCACCACAGGCAAGTCCCGTTGCTTCTCTTCGTCTGTCTGCAAGGCGGAAAATGCCAGAATGACGAGGCTCCACGCCCACCAGAAGCATTCCCTCCACCAGAGCCTTTCCTAGCAGCCCAGAGAGCTCGTGGGAGAAGCTGGGCACAGCGCCAGCCAAGCACCCGGACCTTCCACGACAGTTCACGTCATCCCCGATGGGCCCACCCAGCCCACATCTTCAGCACCTGAAGCCTCCTGCCAAAGCCCCTGCGGTGCTGTGTGGGGCTCCTGCAGTGCAGGAGCGCACCAGTGTGCCCAGCTGTCTCCCACCTGTGGGCATGTCAGGGGCCTGACCCAGGGCCACAGTGCGGAGTGAGAAACAACCCCTTTCGCAGAGAAGGGACAAGTGCCTGCTTCTTACCTCAGGCCAGATTGTTTATTTTAAAAAGGTCTGAAGGCAAAAAAGCTCTAGGATGAAGATTTTATGTACTTTGATATACCCTTACAGAAAATCTTCAGTATTCCAATAATATGTGTACAAAATTGGAAATATAATGAAGATCCTGGTGGGAGGTGGGAGGCAAGTTTATCTTAAAAGATATAAGGGAATTTCTCATTCTTTGTTTTCATCATGTTGCTTTCATCAAAGGATCCAGGAGAAAGGATGAAGTGATGCCCGACGGGTGATAATGAAGCAGGGGCTCCTTCCTGGAGTGAGGTGGGAACTCGGAGGGTTTGAGGGCGCCCATGGAATCACTGAGAGGTCCCTGGGGAGCCAGGCAGCCAGGGCTGAGTTAAATAGATGGTTACCCAAGGGGCAGGATGAGGGGTCTTGAGTGCAGGACCAAGTAAGGCTGGGGTGAGCCGGGTGAGAGGACTGGAGCCATCCCCTGCGCTGGAGGCACAGCTGTCCTAGGGGTCTTGGGTCTTTGTTCTGTTGGTCTGGGCAGGCTGCCCCTGTGGGCAGCTAGTGAGAAAGTGATGGAAGGGGCAGCTCAACACGGAAGACAGGCGGGGAGTTAACACTTAGGAAGCCTGGTGTGGGTGCAGCAATTGGTTCTCTAGGGGCATCCAGCAGGGAGGGTGGAGATCCTGTGACGAGTGGACCTGCTGACCAGTCCTGGCTTCTCTGGAGGGTGGTCAGTGAGAGCAAGGGCTGAGGACGGGAGGTATGCAGTGCATTTGGCCGTCAGCCAGAGCCTGGCTCTATGGCTGAGCTCTGTGCCATGTGGGGCTGTGGTAAAGTGAAGGACCTCTGTTAAGCATCTAATACGGGGATCAGAACTCAGTGTTCCGCGGGAGCAAAAGACCTACACTGGGGCTGGAACCTGTCCCTCCAACTCTTATACCTGGAACTATTCCCACAGGGCAAACTGGGCCAGTCCTCCTTGTCCCCCCAGTCCAGGGTGGTTCTGGACAGCTGGCCAGGAGCTGCCTCCCTGGTGCCGTTCTGCTTCTGTCTTTCCGAGGCCTGGCAATCACCAGCAGGGCGGCAGGGACTGGTGAGAATTTACGGCCACCTCACCCTGCACGTTTGTGGGTCCGAGGCCCAAGACACTGGAAGAACTGGGCTCCACAGCTAAAGGCAGGTGACCTTCCTTGGAAGCGGCAGTGACTCGCTACAGCTCTCAACATGAAATCTCCACTGGAGGACAACAGGTAGCCTCTGGGGGCTTTCCCGGGAGGGACCGTTCCGCATGGGGCACCGTGCTGCAGAGCTGCGCTTGTGCTAGGAGGTGCGGACAGTGCTGGGGACAGTGCCAAGGAAGAGGCCTGGGCGCCTGCGCAGGTGGGCGGGGCTGGACCCCGGGCCAGGGCAAAAGCCAGCGGAGGAGCTGCCGCTGTTCCGGGCCGGGGGGCCGAGGCACACACGCTCCGCTGACTGCTCAGGCCAGGCTTCCTGAGAGGCAGGGCAGGGGCCCTCGACACCAGCTGTCGGGCCAGGAGCACGCCCCGGGAGGGTGGGAGGCAGGGTCGGGGGCTCTGGGCGGAGGATGAGGGGGAATACTGACAAGTGTGGGCTTCTGTGGTGAAGCCTCTGCTGTCAGGCCAGTGCTGGCTCAGCAGGGTCAGCTCCGTGTGAGTCTCTGCCCTGGTGCGTGCGTGGCAAGGGGTGGAGGGTGCAGAACAGCCTCGGGTTCACAGCCCACCGGCCTGACTGCTCAGAGAGCAGGGCCCTGGGGTGGGTGCTCTCCTGACACGCCTTCCCTGGTCAGCTGTTAAGAATCTCCACATCGGTGTTCCTGAGGGTAATGAGCTGTAACTTTCTCTTGGGATGCCTTTGTCAAGTTTATATACCAGGATAATAACAGCTTCAGAAAATGAGCTGGAAAAGGTCTCCCTCTGTTTTCTGGTTTAATTTGTAAGACTAGAATTATGTATTCCTTAAATGTTTCACAGAATTCCTCAATGAAATTTAGTTTTCTTTATTAAAAAAAAATCATGAGAACATTTTGACAAAATATTTCTTTACTATGGACTTTCTAAGGTTATTACTTAATCATGTCAGTTACGGTAAATTGTATTGACAGTGTGTAAGGTATTCATCCATTTCATCTAAGTGGTCAAATTTATTGTGACATTCCTGATTTTGGTGATTTGCATTCTTATTTTAGCTGCATATTTACCAATTTTGTTAATTTTGCCAAAAAAACACAAATTTTGGCTTTGAAAATTTTTATTCTTTTAAATATTTTTTAATTTTTATTTTACACTACAGTTGATTTACAATGTTGTGTCAGTCTGAGGTATACAGCAGAGTGATTTAGTTATACATATATCTTTAAAAAGACATTTATTGGAGTATGGTTCATTTTCAATGTATTAGTTTCAGGTATATAGCAAAATTGATCAGTTGTGTGTGTATATATATATCCACTCATTTTTAGCTTCTTTTCCCATATAGGTTATTAGAGAATATTGAGTAGTGTTCCCTGTGTTATACTGTAGGAGCTTGTTGATTATCTCTTTTATATACAGTAGTATCTGTTAATCCCAAACTAATTTATCCCTCTCCCTTGAAGTCTGTGAGTCTGTTTATGTTTTGTAAATAAGTTCCTTTGTATCACTTTTTAGATCTCACGTAGAAGCTGATATGATAATGATACTTGTCTCTCAGACTTACTTCCCTTAGTATGACAGTATCTAGGTCCATCCCTGTTGCTGCACAGGGCACTGTTTCATTTTTTATGGCTGAATAATGTTCCCTTTTCTTTTCCACTCCTCTGTCGATAGACATTTAGATCGTGTCCGTGCCCTGGCTATTATAGTGATGCAGTGAAGACAGGGGTGCATGTGTACTTTGATTTTCTTGGGACATATGCCTAGGAATGGGATTGCTGGATTATACAGTAGCTGTTTTAGCTTTTTAAGGAACCTCTATACCTCCATAATGGCTGTACCAATTTACATTCCACTAACAGTGTAGGAGGGTTCCCTTTCTCCAAACTGTCTCCAGAATGTATTCTTTGAAACTTTTTGATGAACATTCCTGACTACTGTGAGGAGGTAAATTATAGTTTTGATTTGTATTTCTCCAATAATTAGTGACAATAAGCATCTTTTCATGTGCTTTGGGGCCACCTGTATGTCTTCTTTGAAGAAAAGTCTAGATCTGGCTATCTTTTTATTGGGTTATTTGATTTTTTTGATATTGTGCTACATTAGCTACTTGTATATGTTGGAGATGAATCCCTGTCAATCACTTCATTTGCAAATATTTTCTCCCATTCTGTGGGTTATCTTTTCATTTTATTTATGATTTCCTTTGCTGTGCAAAAAGCTTTTAGTTAGGTCTCATTTATTTATTTTCATCAATCTAGAAATGGATCCAAAAAGATACTGCTGTGATTTATGTTAGAGTGTTCTGCCTATGCTTTAAGACTTTTATAGTATCTGGTCTTTAATCCACCAAGTTTTGTTTTTGTGTATGGTTTTAGACAATGTTCTAATTTCATTTTTCACATGTAGCTGAGAGTTTTCCCAGCACCACTTATTGAAGAGACTGTCTTTTCTCCATTTTATCTTCTCACCCCCTTTATCATAGATTAAGGACCATAGGTGTATGGGTTTATTTCTGGGCTATCTTGTTCCATTGATCTGTATTTCTATATTTGTGCCAATACACACTGTTTTGATGACTACAGGTTCGCAATATAGCCTGATGTCAGGGAGACTGATTCCTCCAGCTCTGGTTTCTTTCTTGGAATCGTTTTTTGCTATTTGGGGTCTTTTGTGTTTTCATACAAATTTAAAAATTTGTTCTAGTTCTGTGAAAAATGCCATTGGTAATTTGGGAGAGATTGAACTGAATTTGATTGCCTTGGGTAGTAGAGTCATTTTGACAATACTGATTCTTCCAATCCAATAAGGCCAGAGGCGTCCCAGCACCTGAGTCTGCAGGCGGCTGGGTGGGGACAGGTCTCAGCGCCAAAGCGGTGACCTCCAGGAGAGCTCAGCTGAGGAATATGCCACAGGGCCTCCACCACTGGTGTTCCTGCCCCTGCAGTGGGTCACAGCCAATCCCTGCCTCCAGGAGCCCCTCCAAGACCTGTAGGTAGGTCTGGTTCAGGCTCTAATGGAGTCACTGCTCTGGCCTGGGTACCAGTGCTCATGAAACCTTGTGCGTGCCCTCAAGAGTGGAGTCTGTCTCCCCTTGTCCTGTGGAGCTCCTGCACTGAAGCCAAATGTTCTGGGGGCTCCTCCCCCTGATGCCAGACCCCCAGGCTGGGAGCCTAACGTCGGCTCAGAACTCACTCCTGTGGGAGAGCCTGAGCAGGTGGGGGATTTGATTACACGGTGAAAGCAGCCCTCCTCCTGTCTTGTGGTTCTTCTTGGTCTCTGGGTGTAGAGCCTCTTTCTAGATAGGTGCCAATCCTTCTTTGAGTTTGTTCAGCAATTAGTCGTGATTTTGGTGATTTCATGAGGAGATGAACTCAAGTACTTCTGCTCCTCCATTTGTCCTTTCAGTTTTTCTACTGTTTCTTTACTGTTTTCTCATTTTTTTTGCTCTTATGTTTACTTCTTTCCTACTTACTTTGTCTCTTTCTAGTTTCTTAAACTGAAACCTAAGATGTTAACTTTAGAGATTTTCCTCTAATTATAAATGTCCCTCTGATCACTGTTTTGCTTGCATCCCACAATTTTAATATACTTTGATTAATTTCCTTTATCTGAACCATGGACTATTTAGAAATGTATTGTCAGTTTCTGAATATTTGGTGTTTACCTAGGTACCTTGTTATTAAATCAGAAATTAGTTCTACTGTGCCTGGAGAATAGATTCTGTATGATTTCAATTATTTTAAATTTACTGAATCTTTTCTGTGACCCAGCATGACGCATATTGGTGAACATATCAGTATCCTTAATAAATATTCTGTAGACGTGTGAGACAGTGTTTTATAAACATTAAGTATGGTAAGGTGTAGACGGTGTTGTTGGGATTATGTGTTTTTACCGATATTTTAATCTGGTTGTTCTATCAATTACTGAAAGGGGGTATTAAAATCTCCACCCATGTTGTACCTGTCTTATTTATTTTGAAGCTCTATTAGATACACACACTTATGCTTATGTCTTCCTATAGGACTTTTTATCATTATGAAGTATCTCACTTTATCTCTGCTACTATTCTTTGTCTTGATGTCTATTTTGTCTGAGATTAATATAGCCATTTTAATCTTTATATTTACAGTTTCCATGGTGTATCTCTTTCCATCCATTCACTTTACACCTCTCTGTTCTTTATATTTTAAGTGTGTCTTTTGTAGACTGCATGTAGTTGGGATTAGTTTTTCAAGATCCATCCTGATCTGTCTTGGAGTGTTTAGTCCACTAAATTTTAGTAAGTATTGATGATTAGAGTTGGAGCTACCATTTGACTGTTTTTTCTATTACTCTTGTTTTCTCCTGTTGCCTTTGTACAGTTTAATAAATTTTGGAATTCCATTATACATCTATTAGCTTTTAAGGTACACCAATTGTTCTAGGGATTACTAAGTACAGCTTGGGATTACTAAGTATATCCTTCACTTCTCAGTCTACTGAGCTAATATTATAACACTTAATGTAACATGTAGAAACCTTGGATTCAGGTAGGTCCATTTTACTTGCTGCCATCCTTTATGCTATAGTTGCCATATAGATTATGGTTACATATATTATATCCTTTACAATTCAGTGTTATAACTTGTGCTTAAAATAGTCCTATGTATTTAGAGAAATTCCAAGAAGGAAAAAAACTTTTATAGTTACCCAGCTGTTTATCATTTAAGTGTTTTTATCTTTTTATTTTTAGTGAGGAATTTGATACACAGCATTATATTAGTTTCAGATGTACAACATAATGATTCAAAATTTTTGTATACTGCAAGATGATTACTACCATAAATCTACTTAACATCTGTCACCACATATACTTACAGAATTTTTCCTGTAATTACAACTGGAACATCTACTCTTAGTAATACAGCACTGCATATTTGAAAGCTGCTAACTGCAGTCCCCATGCTGTACATTACAGCCCCATGACTTCTTTATTCTATAACTGGGTGTTTGTACCTTTTGACTGCCTTTAACCATCTTGCATCCACTCAGCTAGCAACCACAAATTTGTTCTCTGTAAGATTCGACATATAAGTTAGATGATAAACTAGTTGTCTTTTTCTATTTCACTCAGCATAAACCATTTAAAGTCCATCCATGTTGTCCCAAATGGCAAGAGTTCATTCTTTTTAATGGCTACATAATACCCCATTGTGTGTACACATACAAACCCCCATCGCCTTACTCACTGACCTATCAATGGATGCTTAGGTTGCTTCCAACTTGGCTACTGTAAGTAGTCCTGTGGTGAATGTGGGAGTGCATGTATCTTTTGGGGTGGTGAGTGCTTTTGTTTTCTTTGGATAAATGCCCAGAAATAGAATTACTGGATCACATGGTACTTCTGCTTTTAGTTTTTAGAGGCATCTCCATGGTGGCTGCACCAGTTTACATTCCCACCAACAGTGCACAAGGGCTTCTCTTCTCCACATCCTTGACAATACTTACCTTTCGGATAATAGCCGTCCTAACAGATGTGACGTGCTGTCTCACTGTGGTTCTGTGACTTGCCATTTTCGGCGCTACTCTCTCAATCCGTCCCACCCTCTCCTTCCTGCTCTGTGTCTGCAAGTCTGTTCTCTACAGCCGCATCTCTATTTCTGCCTGCAGATAGTACTGTTTTTCTAGATTCCACATATATGCATTAATATACGATGTTTTTCTCTGTCTTACTTCACCCTGTATGCCAGTCTCTAGGTTTATCCACCTCATGAGAACTGAAATTCTTTTCTTTTACATATAATGGAGTATTACTGAAGCAACTGACCCACACACACACACCACAGCTTCTTTTATCCACTCATCTGTCAATGGACATCTGGGCTGCTTCCATGTCCTGGCCATCATAAACAGTGCTGCAGTGAATACTGGGGTACACGTAGCTTTTGAGTTATGGTTTTCTCAGGGTATATGCCCAGCAACGGAACTGTTGGGTCATAGGGTAGTTTTACTCCTAGTAATAGTTTAAGTAACCTCCATACTGTTCTCCACAGTGTAACAGTGTTTATTCTGCCTTCATTCTTGAAGGATATTTTCACTGGATACAGAATTTTAGGGTGAGTTTTCTCCTAACAACTTTTTAAAGATGTTCCAATGTCTTCTGCCTCCATAGTT
Organism: Madoqua kirkii; assembly: GCA_006408675.1. Lineage (NCBI taxonomy): Eukaryota > Metazoa > Chordata > Mammalia > Artiodactyla > Bovidae > Madoqua > Madoqua kirkii. Next base: position 63,889 of record SJYC01010302.1, on the reverse strand, counting down.
CCTGACATGAAGTTATTGTAAGTAATATGTCATTTCTCTCTGATTTCACTTTTGTTTCTGTATCTTTGGCTAGTAGCTGCTTGAGTATGATATACCTGGGCATGGGTTAGATTTGTTGAGTTTCTTAAATCTGTACGTATATATCTTTCACTAAATTTGGAAACATTTTAGCCATTATATATTTTTCCCCCCATGATAATTTTTTTCTACCTAGAGAAACTGGGAGGGGCAGCCAACAGTGTAATAATATCTTTAAAGTGCTATTAGGAGAAAATGTCAAATATCCATTAAAATATCCTGCAAGAATGAAAGCAAAGGCAAACTAAAACACATTTTCAAATAACGGAAAACTAATAGAATTCACTGCAAGTAAGCCTGTAATATAAGCAGTGTTCTTCAAGGACAGAATTTCATTTAGAACTCCACTTCTAGTTTTAAGTCCGTTACTCCTAAGGTCCTTATGGTGTTTCTCTCTTTTACTTGAGGGAACTTCAGAAGCTGCATCTTACCTGAGAGAAATACTCTTCTGAGATGCGTGCAGCCCACTCGATGCATTGCTCCAGGGGCCGGCAGGGGTTGGACACGTCAGCACACTTGATCAGCATCCTTTTGATTAGAGTCCGGTTCTCTGCAGTCCTGAGCATGGTGTTTATGGCTTCTTGATCTTTATCAGTTTCCTAAAGCATGAATGGAATTCAAAGCAATCAAAACGGGACCCCAGGTACCAAGCCCTATCTTACTGTTGTGGCCCCACCATAACCACGGTGGGGCTCTGTCTGGGATCTAGAGTTAGGGTCTCTCAAAATAGCACCAGGGATGCTCTGAGGTTGGCCCTCACTCTGCAGTGGGGAAAACCAAGGCCCAGTGAGATTCCAGCAGAACCTGGAAGTAGAGCGTAGCACTGGAGGCTGGCATATCCACCTTTCCCCATCTTCACTTTTTCTGTTTCTCACAGTTGCCTTTTCTTTCTGTTCTATCACTCACTCACTAAGGACTCAAAAGATTGGCTTTATCTTTTATTATTTATATTCATTAAGAAACACTGTGGACTGAAAAGTGAACCCTTTCTCTGCCCTTGCAATGGGTCATCCTGTGGTCCGCCAGGGGCTCTGCTGCTCCCCACTCAGCCCTGGGAGAAGTGTGATCCCAGGAGTCCACTATCAGTATACACAGTGTGTCGGATACACTGATTTTCCCTAAACTCTGCCCTCACATTTTATGGTGGACAGAGGACTTAGTCACGGTCTTGTGATCTGCACTCACAAAGATATCTTGTGGTAGGCATGAAAATCAGTATAATTTACCATTATATTTACAGATGAGGATGCCGGGTCTCTGAGAGGTGAAAAGACTCAGCCAGAGGTACTGAGCTGGCCCAGGCTAAGAGTGTGAGCCCTGCCTCTGGTCTGGACTTGTCTCTCTATAGTAGTGCCTGCATCTGGCTCACAGGGAGCCCCTCTGGCTCTGGAGCCTCAGCCCATGGGGTGAGGGGCCCCTGAAACAAATTCAGGTTGGAAAAGGGCATACTGGGTCAGAGAGGTGAGCAAGCATCTGCTCTCTTATTCTGGGCCACCAAGCAGCTTCCAGAGGAGTCAGCCATGTGGTGTCTATGAGCAGTCACAGTCATCCCCTCTCAGTGGGGAAAAGATGGGTAGGGGGGACCCTGAGCCCAGGCTGCCTGGTTTAGAAGGTGACAGACACCGTGCCCTCAGTGATTCTCACCTCCCACTGCCCACCAGCTTTGTGCTGACCCTTCTCTCTGTGCAGGTGTGTGACTACTGCCCACTGGGAACTATTTTCTTCCACCTGCTATGACCCATTGCATCTTGGTTTCCAGCCTCTCTGTAAAAATCCAAGTAGTGACAGCAGAGAGGAAGAACGTGACTGTCAAGGAGAATGAAGACTCTGCTGAGTGTGAAAACTTCCCAGAATGGATGGAGGAAGCCAAGTCTGCAAGGGACACAGTTTCTCTCTGTGGGGTGGTCAGCTGGGGTGTCCGTGCACGAGAGAGTGCCTGAGTCCTTGGAAAGGGCATAAAGTCTCTGACAGACTGGAGCACGGGCGAGGAGAGCAGAGTTCTCAGCAGGTTTCAGATTACGTGAAACAGGGACAAGTCTGAAGGGTGGTAAGCTAGAAAGCCAGGGACAGACAGAAGCCCCGGCCAAAGAACTGAGCTGCAGCAGTAGAGCTGGAGTTCAGGAGGCTGTCTGCTTAGGATGAGTCATCTCTGTGCTCGGTGAAGACTGGCAGGGGGCGACAGGAGTGGGGGAGGAGGAACGTGGGGTTGGTGGCTGGGCAGCTGTGGGCCTCAGGCGGGTGCTGCGCTCACACTGCCCAGCGTGACGGGCGCTGTTTATACAGAGCGCACCTTGTGCCGTGTCCTGAGTGCTGCGCCTCGAGGGCTACTGTGCCCATTCAAGACAAGGAAGTGGCGAAAGAGCCGAGAACTCAGAATGCCTGCTTTCTCAGCTGTGGGCTCCTGTCTGGGGAAGCAGTTAATGTTCTTCTCTTGCCCGAAAGTTCTGAACTCCATGCCTCAAATCCACCACCACCAGCACCCTGTGATCCAAATCCAGGAGCCTCCCCAACCCCCATCCTCCTGCGACACAAACGAGCAGAGGACAGGCGTGGCTGCACAGCGGGCAGTGGCTGGCGAGAGACCTTGTGGTCTCCCACTGGCCCCAAAGTGCTCAGAGGAGGGGGACGGGGCAACTGCTGAACAAGGGTGCAGGAACAGCCCACCTCTCTATCAAGTCCCTACAGAATTGTCATGCTTTTTCTTGTATATCTTGCCAAATCTTTGTACTTTAATTTCCATTGGTTAAAAATATTTATATGCAGTGAGCCCAGTGTGGGGATGATAATACTCATGATCTCTTAAGCCCAGGTTTCCCCACAGTACACAGGAGGAAGAGCCCTAAACACAGACTCCATTTGCAGTCCGCTCACTTACCTCATCTTCTTCTAATGCTACCAAGGGCTTATTGATGATGTTGACAAACTTGTTGACGTGCTCAAAGTGCTTTGTCATTTCTGTGGCTAACACCATGTCGATGATACCCTGGCGCAGCGTCTGGTAGTCGTTCCTGTTTCAGACAAAAAAGGAGAGGCTACTGCCGATTACTGATCCAGACCAGACAGGTGCTCCTGAAAACCAGCTGTGATCTAGGACCTGTGTCCACTGCGGCTGAAATTCTAATGAATTGGGCAGCAGTGGCAGCTTTAAAGAATGTGAGGGTTAAAGGTTGCTGCCTAGACTGCTATTAGTAAGGAGAACCTGAGCAGAAGTTAAAATGAGAATCTTCCGGCAAAACTATGGGGTTCCCTGGTAGCTCAGCTGGTATAAAAAAAAAAAACCTGCCTGCAATACAGGGGACACCAGTTCTTCCTGGGTTGGGAAGATCCTCTGGAAAAGGGACCGGCTACCCACTCCAGTACTCTTGGGATTCCCTGTTGACTCAGACAGTAAAGAATCTGCCTGCGATGCGAGAGACCTGGGTTCTACCCCAAGATCCCCTGGGGAAGCACATGACAACTCATGGACAGAGGGACCTGGCTGGCTACAGTCCATGGGGCTGCAAAAAGTCGGACATGACAAAGTGACTAAGCACAGCACATGCATAAGACTACAGATGCAGTGTTCACAGTGCTCTCATAAGCAAAAGGCATATAGTTCTTAAGACTAAAGAAAAGCTGGAACATAGCCAGCTGGGGTTATGAAGAATGTACCCCACACAGAGGAACGTGGAGACTCAACAATTTTAGAGCCCAGAAACACAGAGGGTGGACCACCTGAAAGCTAAGAGAATCAATAGTGCATACCTGATGCCTCTTCCTCTAGCCCTTTATTTTAAAAGTTTATTTTTTGAGGATGGAAACCATTTAATTAAAAATGTAAAAGGTACAAAGAGTATAAACTGAACTCTCTATGCAGCTATGCTGTTCTTTTCCCTGGAGACAGGCAAAGCTGTCAAGGTCTTGTGTATTTTTCCAGCGATAACTGATGTATAGGTAAGCAGCTATGGAAAAACCAACTTTAAGTCCACATATGAAATTCTAAAACAGAAAAAAAGGTGTTTTTTTAAAATCCCAATTAGTATTCCTCATGACAGATCACTTCTAACAGCCCCACCCTAGACAGTGAGAGCCCCATCAAGAAGAGAAGACAGTAATCTCACAGCGTCACCAATCAGACATGAGAAGTTTGCTGGGCAGAGCTTGTTGGGAGTCTGCCAGGCAGAGATGTAAGATGACAGCTTCTGAATCTGTCAAGGTGTCAGCCTTACACTGTTGTCTTGAAATGTTCAGGACACAAAGGAACTGAACCTTGAAAACATCATGCTTGTGAAAGAAGCCAGACACAGCAGACCACATCCTGGGGTGCGTCCATTCATCTGAAATGCCCAGAACTCACAAAGCTATGGAGGCGGGAGGCAGATCTGTGAGTGCCTACCGGGGGGCAGGAGAGTGACTGCTCATGAGCTCGAGGTTCCCTTGGGGGTGACAAATGTTGTAAATGTCGACTATACGGATGGCTGCACAACTCGAAATATACCAAAAGCCCCACCCGCTTTAAATGGGTAAACTGTATAGTACCTACTTACATCTAGCAAAATTGTTTTTTAAAGAGCAGAAGGAAACATACTTTGCAGCTCACTGTTCTTACCGCTCCATGTGTTTAAAGATGTTGCATTTGTCATCACCGGTGGTCAGCTGGAAAGCCAAGGCCGCATGGTGGTGCTCCAGCACAGCCATGTCGTTGTAGAGAATGGCCAGCTCACTCCCAGCATTGCACAGGAAGGAGTTGGTCCTCCCGGGGTGGTCCACATCGTGGATAGTGGCTGCGATGAGGGCACCGACCTCATCAAGTGGGTCTAAAGTTTGCTGAAAGCAAGAATTCTTTTAAAAATCGGGGCATGACACTGAGAGCAAGGTAGCCTTCTGTGTAGTTATCTTTCTTCCCTTCTGACTTTAAGGTAAGGATATTTCAAACTTCTGAGAAAAGCATAGTGTTGAGCAAATCCAGTTTTCCTAACTCTACTCAGAAACAGTTTCATCTTTGCATGTTTCAGAGGAAGCGTTATCTGACTCTGTGTCGCACAAGTTAGGGATTTGCGCAGGGTCTCCTCACCTGGCAGGAGTCACTCCCTCAGCCAGTCTGTCTTCAGGCCCACCACAAAAAAGGCCCTTAGTCTCAGGTGCTGACTTTCTGCTTGGAACAGGACTTTGATTTAAAATATCAACTGGGAAAGGAAGATCCTACATGCCATGCAGCATGGCCAAAAGTTTTCATTTAAAACTTTAAGTACAGAAGTGCATGGTACTTTCTTCTAGTAGTCTCCATGTCTAATGTGTGTATTCCTGCTTTCTGTATTTTTGATTAGTCTGAATTCTCTTGGTTGATTCAAAGAACAATCCCAGATGATCACTTTGCTCTTCTTATTCTATAGGTTTTGATACATAGGTTTCTCATTTTGTTGTTTTCTGTTATTTTTTGTTTTATTTCTTTGTTTAACCCCAATTTGTTCGAAATATTTTCTCATTTGTAGTGGCTGACATTTTTTTATTTAAGTATATCAAGACTGTGTCTTAGTATCAAGATCATTTTTGGAAATATCCTATGAACACTTAAGAAAACGTGTATATCTAATAAACCAGGCTTGTAAATTTATTTAAATTGAAATTCAATAGTTTTAACTTAAAAAAAAGTGTTTTTGGCCATGCTGCATGGCATGTGGGATCTTAGTTTCCTAACCAGGGACCTGACCCGCAGCACCTGCGCTGGGGGCACGGAGTTCAGCCACTGGGCCGCCAGGAAAGTCCCCAGGGAGTTTTAACTTTAACGGGGTGAATTTTATGATGTGAATTACATCAATAAATTATGTTAAAAACTAATTTATTAATAGCTTTCTGAATGTATATTTGTATGTTATCTATCAAGGAGTTTCAAAGCATTAAATTATAGCAAAAATTAGGTTGCCTTTATGCTGAACCACACCGACACAGATGTTTCTCCTCTGCCCTCTGTGTTCATACTTTATGGGGACAGACCTCTCCCTGGACTCTGGCTCTACCTACAGTCTTAGACATGACCTTAGTAAAACAGCAACAGAAAACCACCAAAGAACACAGCTAGAGGGAGGCTGGACCTGCCTGCACTGCACTTGTGCGGGAGGCTGACCTGTCTCATTCCTCATGAGGCCCTGATTTCTCACCGATTCTTCCATTTTCAGGTGCTTCCAAGAGTGAAACGGCCGTGCACTAGCGCTCCCTGGGCTTCTGTGCCAGTTTACGGCAGATGCTGACAGAAATACTAATAACACAAATACCCTGGCAGAGCAGTGCAGGCCTAGTTGCTGCTTTGAACATTTCTCTAATGAAATGATTTACAATGTGAAAAGTTTTCTTAGGAAGCTTGCTTGGTTTGGAAGTGGGCAGTGAGCAGAGTGCCTTGGATGGCACTGTCTTCTGTGACGCTCTTACTGTGACACACTCACCTTCCCTTTGCTCCTGAGCCCTCAAAGCTGGAGCTAAAGTGGCTCCTGTTCTAAGGGGGAATGCCCAGGGCCACGTTGGAAATTAGTTATCCACTCCCCAGAGCCAGGGTGTGGCCCTGCGCCTCAGGAGGCCGCACCCTCCCAGGGCAGACTGCCCCTATACCCGGCACCCTCACCCCTGCTGTGAAGCCCAGGGCACCAGCACAGCTCACCTTGATCCTCTCTTTGCATAGAAAGTAGGCAGTGGCGTGCAGCACGTCAGCAGAGTGTGTGGAGTTGTGGTAGGGGTTGGAAGCGTGATAGTTGGCTTCGATCACCTGTAACCAGGATCTCAGTGTCGCCTCGGGGCATTTTAAGAATTCACAGACTCCGAAGCGAGCAAACACTTTGAGACCGAGGTAAATCAAAGGCCTATAGAGGAAAAAACACATAGCATTAAATCAAAGTAGAGAAACAGGTAGAGTGTCTGATCTATTCAGATCCAACAGACAAACCTGAGCCAGACTTCAGGGAGCGAGCAGGATAGCAGAGTGGAGCCTGTGAGGGTGGCCTGCAGGGGGCGCCCTGTCGCCCTCTCCCCTGGTGGCCAGCACCAGCCCTGGGCAGAGCCCAGCTGCGATTCTGGGGGCACCTGCCTGGTGCTCCTACTGCCCTAACTGCTACAGAAGCCTCCCAGCACCAAGAGGGTCTCCAGATCAACGTGCTGCCAGGCTAACTGCATCCTCCCCTGTGGCCTTGCTGGACGTGTGTCACTGGCCAGACGTCTTTCTGGAAGAAGATACCAGTTCCCCACGGCAGCACACGAGCCAGACACTGGCACACATCATGTGATGGTCTCAACACTCTGGAGGTGGAGGTTTCCCCCAGACAGGTGACCAGCTGGTGCCAAATGAGGCCCGACCTTGAGCGTCACCGTCATCCGGCCTTGGGCCTCTGCTTTTGGCTCTGTTGAGGCAGTGGCCAAACTGGTTGGGCTCCCAGAACTTGGGCAGACCCGCCCTGTGCCAGCTCACATTAGGATGTAAACCAGTGCCCACAGCTTTGTTTGCCGCTGTCACTGGCCCTGTGGGGCACACAGATGCAGGATGTCTCAGAAGCTTGACTCGCTCTGAGTGTGAGCAAAGGGTGGGGGCTGTCATGAGGACCAGCACCCACATGGGATGAGACCCAATGAGTCCCGTAACGGCCTCTCTCTGCCTGTCTGCTGGGATTGACGCCTCACCCTCCTGAAGGGCAGTGCTGGCTGGCATTAGGTCTGAATGCCCTTCTCGTGTGCCAAGCCAACCACACTCCTCTGGCTGAGTGTTCTCCCGCGAGGTATAAAATGGGAGGGGAAACCCAACCCCACCCTGCTCTTGGGGACCAGACTCAGGTCAGGACTCTGGAGTGTGGGGTGTCCCCAAGCCTGTCACCAACACAGCAAACGAGATCTGGGGACAGCTCTTATCAGCATGTACATTCATGTATTTATTTTTTTGGCTGTGCTGAGTGGCATGTGGGATCTTAGTTCCCTGACCAGGGATCAAACCCAAGATCCCTGCATTGGAATTGTGGAATCTTCACCACTGGACTGGCAATGGTTCTGAGCTCTGAAGTGAGGCTCTTTGCTGCAATGTCACCATATCACTACTTAATACCTATAGGAGAAATTAATAACCGTATCTTACAAAAAGAAAATCTCTGCTACTTGGAGACTCCGAGTGAATCACTTTCTGTGGCAGTCATAGCCAGGCGAATTCCCCCGGCTTCTCCCTGACCCTTCGCTGACGGCGAGGCCCTGGAGACTCGAGGGATCTGCTGCTCTTTCCCTGGGGCCTCCTCCCTGACCAGGAACCAGCTCTGAGCAGAGCCTACACTCCCGGGGAGGCTTTCTCCACACTGGCCCTTGGAATCAAACTCAGTCTCCTGAGCTTCCGTGGGCTCACCTTTTATGAGTGGCAGCCTCCAACTCAAAAATATTGAAGTCCCAGTACTCCTCCTTTTCCATGGCCCGAGTTATCTGTGACGGGACATCATGGAGGGAGATGGGGCCGATGCTGCTGCTGGGAGGCTGCTGAAGGTCTGCAGGGTAAACAGAACAAGATCAACAGGCTTGAAGGCATTTGTTGTCCCTCGGGGAGCAGCGGAGCTTTGGTGGAGGACACTTTGTTTCTTAGGGTTTATGATAAACCAAAAACTTCTTACTGATAAAAAAAATCTCAAAATTTTATCTGAAAATTTATCTTTAAGTGTGGCTATAATACTAATGAAAGTATTAGTCGTTCAGTCATGTCCAATTCTGCAACCCCATGGACTGTAGCCTGCCAGGATCCTCTGTCCGTGGATTCTCTAGGCAGGAACACTGGAGTGGGTAACCTTTCCCTCCTCCAGGGATCGAACCCGGGTCTCCTGCAGTGCAAGCAGATTATTTATTGTCTGAGCCACCAGGGAAGCCCCAAAAGTATTAGTAACATACTAGTAGCAATCCAATAAATTAAAAAGGAAAAACTTACTTTTTGTTGAAAGAACATACTCATTTCCGGATAATCTTCGCAAACCATCCTGATAAAAATCAAGGAAATAAGAAACAGAGAAATCACAAGTATTCCTTACTCCTTGAAAACCCAGGCCAGCCAGTCACAGAGGACAGCTGTGGGCGGCTGTCTCCATCCACACACACACACCGAAGCTTCCCCGTGATCACCCGTCTGATGACTGCTGACAGCCTTAGTGGTATGAAATCTAGTGGCTTTAGCAAGCAGCAATTGGGCAGGGAGGTGAATTTTCATTTCTGAACTTTGTCACCAAGACAGAAGGTGACAGATGGTAATGGAATGGTCTGTTCTCCACAGAGCTAGAGGCCTCTGTCCTAGACGGCTGGAGGCAGCACCTAGAGCCCGTGGTCCAAAGCCTCCAGCTAACAAAAGGATCCCTCAGCCTCCTCCCACGATGTCACCTAATCTGTACAGGACGCTCTGGAGGGAGCCAGTCACTCTGTTCGGTAAAACGGTAAATTTTATTTAAATCAACTACTTGTAGGGCCCTTAAGTAAAAATGGAGACCCAACACAGCAGACAAGCTGGCTGTCCTGAACATGCTCCTCCCTCTGTTCCAAGCTGAGGTCCCCCATACCCCTCACCCCCCGGGACAGGCAGCAGGTGGGTGACGGCTCAGCAGGAGGGCAGCTGAGCCTGGGCAGTGGATGATCTAGGCCTTGGCTGGCCCCACACACAAAGAGCGCTGTGTCGGACAGCATGTCAACAAGTAACCTCTGAGAAAACAAGCGAGAGCAGCGAGTGGGATGGAGCCAGCAGCCTGTCAGTACACTCACAGACACCAGGCCCCCGACGAGGTCGTTGGCATGAGGATCATCGTCCTTAGCACCGAACTGTGGTGAATATAATTCAGTGGTTCTTAGAATTTCCAGCACACGGTCTAAGGCTTCTGTCACAGGCATGGGACTGCTTTCCTGGGCAGCATTGATGATATTATGACCTATGATAATACGGAAAGAAAAGTCCTGACTCTCATCACCTTGAAGGCAATGAGAGAGCAATCCACAGAGTCAGGCTGGCAGCAGGGCTCATTGTAACTTAAGAGCCCAAGTGCTCCTGCTGCCCTCCTCTCTCCACAGAGGCCGCAGCTCCACACAGCTGGGAGGGCCTCATCACTGCTGTGGGGCGCTGGGTCACCTTGGTGATGGGCGCCTCGATCGTCATGGAATGGATCCGGGCCATGGAAGAGTGTCGTCTCTGGCTGGACACTGTGGAGAGACCAGGTGGTACAGGGATCAGGGTGAGCCTGGCCTCACTCACTACCTCCCACTCTCCTCCTCCAGGACTGAAGAGGCAGGACCAGAGCTACCTGGTGGCTCAGCTCCCTCCCCACCCTACCAAGCCCAGGATTCTGGCAGACCAACTCTGCCTCCTTCGGTTCAAGGCACTGGGAGGCATGTGACCCCCTAGACTGAACCTCTGAGGTCACAGGCCAGCGAGAGAACAGAGGAAGCAATCTAGCAAGTCGGCCACACATTAGCCTCTCTGTGTCTGTAACAATAACATTTTCTAATTCAGCTTGCTGCTACCCAGGAGAGAAACGTTCTGAAAGACAATGCCACACAGGCCCTTTGTTTCATATATGGCGGGAACAATAAGTACAACTCAATTAACTGAAATCTGTACTCCTGGTTCAGTTTTTCAAGGCGTCCTTTGGTGCTTTTCACTGTTCTGCTTGAGATAGTTACCTAATCTGTCTAGATTAGCTGAGGTAGGTGGCAGGTATTATGCTCTAATGTTTGTTAATGTTGCTCCTGTCCCTCTGGGGTGGGGAGAAGCCTGGGCAGTGGACGGGCAGGGAAAGACATGCACGTGGTGTTCTGTCTCTCCCTGAAAGCCCCACTGTCCAGCCACATGCTGTTTACCAAAGGCCAGAGAGGGCCACACACTGCTCTACCCGCTGACATGTCAGCCTTATTTTACCAAACAAGGGCCTGAGGAGAAACAACCAGGACTACCTACTCAGGGGCTCTCATGCTTTAAATTGCAGAGACCAACAAAAACTCCCTAAATCTAATGTTGGTGACCGGCGCATGGATGCTATCTTTCCATTTTACCCAACAAGGTCATTAAATCAAAAATAGAAACCACTATTCTATCACTATGTCATAATAGGACTTATTCTCATTAAAAAATATAGTGAAGGTGACATATAAAAACCAAACAGTACAGTGAATACAATGAGGTGAAAAAGAATAAAGATTGTTGTGACTGTGTGTGCAGAAAATCTGAAAGACTCTACAAATGCTACATTTACAATCAGTAAGTTTATCAAGGTTACTGGGTGGAAGGTCAATTCACAAAAGTCAATTGTATTTCTATATATTAGCAACAAACAACTGGAAACTAAAATAAAAAAAACATTATGACAGCATCAAAAATAATCAGTATTCAGGAATAAATCTAATGGAAATCTAAGTGTAGGACTTATACACTGAAACTGCATAACACTGCTGAGAAAAAAAACAACCTAAATAAAGACAAAGAGTGTTCATGTTTTGAAAGACTCAGTATTATCAAGATTTCAAGTTTCTCCAACTTAATCTATAGATTTAAGACACTCCCAAATAAAAGCCCAGGAGGTTGTGTGTGTGTGTGTGTGTGTATGTGTGTGTGTGAACTAAGTAGCTGATTCTAAATGCTATACGGAAAAGCAGAGAATCTAGAATAATCAGGATAATCTGGAAGAACTTTACCAGATATCAAGACTTACCATATAACTGTAGTAACTGATTACGGTATTGGTGCAAGCAAGGACTAATGGAACAATGAAACAGAATACAGAATGGTCCAGAAACAGACCATATATTTATAGTCACCTGGTTTACAAGAATGATACTATAGCAAAAGATGGTTTTTCCATATGGTGATGTTGGGTTTCCCTGCAGGGAGAAAATTCATCCTTGATCCCTACCCTCACTCAGTATAAAAATTGATTTGGAATGAATCATAGAGCCAAAGTGAAAGATAAAACAAGGCTATAGAAGAAAATGTGGGAGAATAGCCTTCATGACCTTGGGATAGAGAGAGTTCTTAAAAAGGACACAAAAAAGCACTAGGTATAATAGAAAACACTGATTAAATGAACTTAAAGATTCATTAAGAACCTCTGTTCACTAAAAGACTATTAAGAGTGGAAATGCAATCCACAAACTAAGAACAGTATGTCTGGAATACTTATATCCACATCTAGAATATGAAAAGAATTCCTACAACCAACAAGCAAGAGATAACCCAATGATAAAAATAGGCAAAATTTATGAATGTCGCTTCACAGAAGAGGATATCCAAATGGCCAGTAAGCATATGAAAGAGGTGTCATACGGAAAATCAAAATTAAAATCACATCTGGTAGAGGAACTATAGTGTAGAACCTAGTGTAACCCAGTACGAGAGAATGAGGGGCAACTGGAACACTCGAAGATGAGTGGCGGCACGAGGCACAGCCCCTGCCGGGAGAACTGTTCGCAAGTGCCCAGAGGCCCCACAGTGCCAGTCCTAGGTGATGGACCCACATGTCCACAAAGAAAGACTCGCATAAAAGCACGCACAGCAGCCTTACCTTAACAGACCTCAAACGGAAAGGTGGACACAAAAGGACCATTCCTGAGAGACTGGATAACAAATTGTGGTATACACAAACAATGAAGTACTACCAAGTCATAGAAAAGAACCAACTGCTAACACCCCCAGCAACGTGGGTGAGCCTCCAGAACGCCGAGACAAGTGAAAGGAGCCCCACTGCCTGCCCACTGTACGATTCCATTTCTGTGAGGCACAAGCAGAGGCCAGATTAACTCGGGTGCAAGAAATCTGCGGACGCCTCTATGCAGTGAGACCTGAACGCGAGTGCACGTGTGTATTTTCTGTATCTATTGTGGGGTGGGTGGTAACACTCTGTACAGGTCAATGGTACAGAACTGTCAAAACTTATTGAACTCAACACTTAATATGAATTATATGTAAATTTCAAGTCAATCAAAAAGAACAAAGGTTAAAACAAAAAACATTAAAAGAAAAATGTTTAACTCCTCAAAGTAGAGAAATGGACAAAGTAATGCAAAGGATGAAGAGGAGTCATAGTGTGGCAGCGAAGATGGTCTGGGGCATCCGAGCAACCTCTGCTCTGCTCAACGGCCGTGACAGGGAGGACCATGGTGAAGATGGTGCCCACAGCTGCCATGACCCCTGCCAAGCACCACACACACTCAGTTAATCCTTACGTTGTCCCCTGTGGACCGCAGAATTATCCCCATCTGATGTTGTCGAAATGGAAGCACTCAAGTCCACCCCAAGGCTGCACAGAAAGTAGATGAAGCTGGGACCTGAACCAAGGTCAAGCTGAGGCCCGAGTCCACACACTTCCCTGTACCACCTCTGCCCCCTGCCCCTGCAGCGGAGTGGGGGAATCTATTCTTCATTCCCTGACTCCATCAGATGAACCTACTGGCAAAGGAGTCAGGGGCGAGGGAGAAACGCACCCAGACTTCTATAGGGGCCCCCTACCTGCTGAGCTTGAGGGTGGGGGCAGTCACCCAGGCAAGATGAGGAAGGGAGCCTCATGTTTCCATGTGCCCACCACTCAGAGGAACATGTTTTTTGCCTCGTCTTTGTCACCTACCTTCATTTGTTCGAGAAGCAACAGTTTTGACATCTAGGGAGCTTTTTCTCCTGTCTTTATGTTTGCCTGACTGATTATCTGTGGAAATAAATGATAAATTACCTCCATGAAGAGATTCTAACAACATATTAGTAAAATTACCAATATGAGAGCTTTAAAAGACAAAATTTAAGATTTAGAATGTCATTTAGTGAAGTTGCTCAGTCGTGTCCAACTCTTCGCAACCCCATGGACTGTAGCCTATCAGGCTCCTCCGTCCATGGGATTTTCCAGGCAAGAGTGCTGGAGTGGATTGCCATTTCCTTCTCCAGGGGATCTTCCCAACCCAGGAATCGAACCCATGTCTCCGCATTGCAGGCAGACGCTTTACCGTCTGAGCCACCAGGGAAGCCAGGATGCCATTTAGGATGCTGCAAAAATCAACACAGTACACCAAGATGAAGTCTCTCAACAATTCGGTTTAAGGCATGCTGCGATTCATGGGGTTGCAAAGAGTTGGACATGACTGAGCGACTGAACTGAACTTTCTCAACAAAAAATTTTTTTTCCACTCACCATAAACAAGGGCTTTTGAGTTTCTAGATTGTGTAATTACAGAGTCTCAGGCCACAAAAACTGGCAGAAATGAACTCAGGAGAATTTCACCTACTTCTACGTAACTGAACAAGTGATGGGAAAATTTTGATCCCCATCCACCCTTGTTCCAAAGTGAAAAAATCTTTTTGTGTTTTTTTCTATATTACAAGCCCACTGGCAGAAATGAACTCAGGAGAATTTCACTACTTCTACGTAACTGAACAAGTGATGGGAAAATTTTGATCCCCATCCACCCTTGTTCCAAAGTGAAAAAATCTTTTTGTGTTTTTTTCTATATTACAAGCCCTAAAATGTCCCAGGGGAGGCTGTGCCTCTCTTCTGGAGGCAGGACAGGGAGCTCTGGCCTGGAGTCTACTTCTCTGCACCCCCTTCCTATGGATGGCACCACTGACCCTCCAGCCCAAACAGGAGGGGTCTGACTCCTCTCTCCCCCCGACCCCACGCCGATCAATGGCAAGGCCACGTCCACCTTCCTTCCTGCGCTCTCCTGAGTGTCACCCGTGGTGCCAGGCCTCTCCAGCCTGTTCTCATTTCACAGATGAAGACACTGTGATCCCTGTGAGATGAGCTGTCTCTGCCTTCTCCTGGCTTCCGCCCTGGACTCTTGCTCTCGTACAGGATCCAAAAGCAGGCCCTTGTACTCCCCTCCACCATCCAGACCTTCTCCACTTGCTCTCTGGTACGTTCTCTTCTATGTAGGCGCTGGCAGTGACCTTGTCAAAGTCGCCGATGACCTCCCTGTTGCTACCTCTGAAGGACTTGAGTCAGCTGTTACCTGCCCCATGTGACTTGCATACTAGACACTAGTCAGTGCTAGAAAGCGAGCTTAGCTTTCTGAAAACTCTGGTCTGCACACATCCACCCTGGCTTTCCCTGCACCTCTTGCTGTTCCTTCCTGGTCTCCATCACCGTGCCTCCTATTCCTCAGCACCCTGCTGTTTCCATAGGCTCACCCTCTGTACCCGCTTCTCTTCTCAGACAGCACAGTCTCCTGATTCTTCCCTACGGCCTTTACTCAGTCCCGTGCTGTTATCGTATTCCAGGCCTTCCTCCAGAGCCCCAGACTTCCACCCTCCCCAGTCACTCGTCACTTCCATGGGGACGCCTCTCAGCACTTCAGACGAGCTGGCCCTCTTCTCTCAGGCCGCTCCTCATCCCAGTCGCTGGGCAGCGTCTGCCTGTCCACTTAGCTGGAGGCCAGTCGTCATGACACCTCCCTGCCGCTCTCCCTCAAGTGTGCAGGTGTGACAAATGTCTAGACTCTACCTCCTGAACGTCTCTCCCCGCTCCTTCCCTGTCCAGGCTCGGACACCTGGCTTACAGGACACCTGGGTCATCATCCTCTGGGTTACAGGGACAGCCTGCCTCACTGTCCTACCAGCCCCAATCTTGCCCTCTCCAACCCATTCTCTCCAGACAGTGCTCACTCTTCTGATTAGAGCATTTTAATGGTGCTTCACTGTTTTTAGGGTCAGATGTAAATTCCCCAGTGTGGACCCAGGGTCCCTTGTTCTGAACCTCATGTCTCCAGCTACCATGAGTTATCTATGATGTGTTAAGCCACCTCCCAGACCTCTCTGCCGTGGCACTAACTGCTCACCTCCACTTAGGAAGGCGCCCTCCCTGGCTGCCTTCTCCTCCCTCTCTGCCTTCTTTGCCTGGTTAACACTCCGTCCTCTTGGAGATGCAGGTCAGATGTGGTTCAGGTATCCTCCCCTCTGGGGAGCCTTCCCCTAATGCCTCAGCCCCACCCCGCCGGGAACCACTGGCTTTACTGCGCAGCTCCCTCACTAATTGTGAATGACATGAAGGCACAAATGACCTTCCCTGCCCCTTCCTGGGTGACCAGCACTGCCAGCATGTTGCAGATGCTCAACAGACACGCATCTGCCTCTCCAGACATATGCACACACACAAACCAGACCACCACTAACAAACCACTCCGAGTCCATGGCTCGCCTGCTCAACACCCGCAGCACCTGGGAGGTAAAGAGGAACTCCTGGTAGTCAAGGACAGGAGCAGTGTGCTGGCTGCAGCAAGCCGTTCATCTCTCGCAGTCTTGACCACACATGGGCTGCATGGACACAGCTCCCCTGTCTCAGGAACAGCCTTGACTCCGCTCCTCCACCTCCAACCGGGGACATGGTGCCCCGCCCAACTGCTCATGACCCTGACCAGCCACACCTATTCTAACCACTCAGACTATGGAGTCTCCTCTCTCTGAGCTCAAGAAGATCAGTGTCCAAACAGCCGGCTGAGAAGCTGCGCTGTGACCTCTAGCAGTTCCCTCCTTCTCCCTTTCTGCCACTCAGCAAACATTCGCTGAGCACCTGGGGCAGGGCAGGCTCTAGGGCAGGCACCAGGGATGTGAAGATGACTGAGGCTGCTGCCTCCAGATGGAGATCCTAATTTCCCCCCAAAGGACCCTCCACGATCCCACCTCCTTCCCACACTGACCTTTTGTACTGGTCAGAACGTCGCCCCGCTCTCCCTAGAACACAGTCTGCACTCTCCCTCTTACGTCTAGATCGCTTTTCCTCTGCACCCGCCTCCTCACTCCAGTCCACCTTTCCCTGTCTGGAACTTGCCTCCCTCCCCTGCCCTCCTCCCCAGTAACGGTCATTCTTGACCACGTGCTGTGTGCTCCTGGTGTCCGTATGGCCCTCTTCTTTTCAGGTTAAAGCCTGATCACTCCTGGGGCGCCCAGGGGAACTGTCCCAGCATGTGCCTCAGACTCCTGGAGCTGGCCGTCTGGGCTTGAGTGCCAGCTGACCGCTTCCTAGCTGGATGTCCTGGAGCAAATCATGGGGCTTTTCGTCTCCTTGTCTGTAAAAAGGGAGCCTGGTCTGTAAGGTGTCTCTCCCACTTAAGTCCTCCCGAGACAGCCCCGAGGTGAGGCAGGTCTGATGGGGTGTCTCCGCTGAAGACATGTGGTCTGACACCAACACCACTGCCTCTTCAAGCATCAGGCTGACAGACCACACTCCGCTCAACACAGCGTCACGGATGTGCATGCACTGGAGGCGAGACCTGCCCAGGACACCTGTCAGAATGCCCACCTGTGCTCAGGACCTGGGAGTCAGGGAAAGAGATGCTGCCACAGCGCTAGGAAACACAGTCCCACCCACGCACCAGGTGAGCTCATCAGAGGTAGGGCCTGTTTTCAGTTTTTCCAAAGCTCAGTGAACCCTAAGGATGAATACAGGGGACCATACCTGCGTAACTGTCGGTCTGAACACATTCAGCTATCTTCTCCACCTAGAAATGAATATCAAAAGCTGTCAGATTTGAATGCCTAGTGACGCAGTAAGGGAAATCTTGCTGGGCCCCCAGGGCTCCCCCTACCTACCTTATTGTTGCCATTGCACACTCTGATAATGGACACATAGTGTCTAATTTTTCTGCAAGTAGAAAACAATGCATTATATTCCTCCCAGCCCTCAATTCTGGTGGAGAGCTAGCTAGTTTTCCCTTATGAAACGAGCATCTCTCTTTCACAGCACACACAAGGCTTGGAGAGAGCAGTTCTATTGCTTACGGTCAAGGCTGCCAATAAGCAAACAAGAGTCCCCAGGCATTCCCTGGTGTCTCTGGAGAAGAGAGGTTGATTCTTCAGTAAAAATAACAAAATCCTTCCAAGTCATCACAACATACAATAAAAAATACCCAGGTTTCAAAAATGTACTCCCTGTTAGCCAGCCCAAAGCCTTTAGTTCTGTCACGTTTCCATGTTTACAAGCCTTTACACTGATGCTCATCTTCGAGTTTCAGCAGAGTCTGCTCACAACACTCGTGGAAACAGTCACAGGCCCCTCTGGGGCCGAATGTGGGCGTCTAGAACCAGGCGGCTGAGGTTCTCTTGCGAGTTGCTGACTCTCCTCACTTATTTACTGTTCTTTCCATTTTTCAGCTTTTCCCCTTGATAATCCAATCCCTACACAGTTAGCCCCCACCCAATAAGGAAAAGACATAAAAAGGCAGAGTCAGAACAGAGAGCCCAAACAGCCATTTCCCTGAGGCAGTCGCCAGCTGGCCACCAGGCCTGCTGACGAACACGTGAGCCTCACGGGCAATGTGGGGCTCTATAGCTCGGCTCCGCCAAGCACTGTAGCCAGGACCTGGGCTGAGCCCACCTGTCTCAGCCTCAGCTTCTCATTTGTCAACCAGAGATGGTCACAGTGCCGCCATCGCAGTGCCGTGGTGAGGAGGAGGTGAAGGGGTGCCAGCAGGCCCTGCGCACCTGCCCAGGGAGGGACGGGCTCCCAGACAGCAGCGTCGCTACAACACCGTCTCCACACCTCCTCCTCGTCTTCATGACCTAGAACATACACTAGGTATGCTTTTACGTTTTGACTTTTGTGTTTATCATAAACATTTTCCCCTGTGATTTAATTCTCTATGATCATCATTTCTAATTGTGGTGTATTTTATTGTTGAGTGTTCTGCAATTCACACTCAATTTTCCACTGTTTGTATTATTTAACAGATTCCGAGACAAACTATGACACTTTTGCTCCTGATATACACTGCCTTTTCCAATCTGTGGTCACATCTGTTTCATGAGTTTCTATAAATGACAGTATTGAAAATAGTTTATCTAATTTGATAGTTCTGTGCAGAAATGATACAGAGGCTACCAAAACCACATGTGTGTGTGCTCAGTCATGTCTGACTCTTCTGAGACCCCATGAACTGTGTAGTTCGCCAGGCTCCTTTGTGCACGGAATTTTCCAGGCGAGAATACTGGAGTGGGTTGCCATTTCCTCCTCCAGGGGATCTTCCCAACCTAGGGATTGAATCTGAGCCTCCTGCACTGCAGGCAGATTCTTTACCTGCTAAGCTGACAGAAATCTTTTAAATATAGAGTCCACCAGTGAGTGTTCTTGGCACAAAGCTCAGTGACGTGGCATCGGATCTAAATGCTTTCATCTCTTATGTATGTGCTCACACAGCTTAAGCAGGACTGTTGGAGTGTGGCGGCTCTGGGTTGCCAGCGGGAGGGTCAGGCTGTGACCGTGAGGAAGCCACCCTGGAAGGTCACACTTTGGTGGTAACTGACCTGGTTACCAGTCCTTATAAGTTTCTAGGTACAGTTAAGAACTGCCCACTCTTAAGTATTTAAAGTATATGCTGCAATAAGCCAAACATGGTATACTGAATGAAGTACTTGTTTTTTCTACTTACCCTCCCTGTCCAATGACAGGTATTATCTTCACATTTTGTTGTATATTATCTCCATTTTTCTTCCTGACAGAGTAAATTCCTTGCCATTCCTATAAATAGAATGTGAGCATCATTATACACTGTGCTCCAAACACGAACCTAAGTACATCCTCCACCTCGGGCTCCTGTTCACTCCCAGTGGCCACCAGAGCAATTAGGAGAACAAGATCCAGCTAAGGAGGACAATTCAGCCAGTGATCTGCTTAGATAACAGTTGCCTGTAAGTTTTCTAGTCAAATGGAAACAAAAAGTATTTACTCAACACAGATCCTATTTCTTAGCAAAAATACAACAGAAGTCAAAGTTTCAGATCCTGAAAGTAACAAAGTTCTACCTAGAAAGTTATTATGAAGAGAAAAATCTGGTAACACTCAAAAACTCCTCACCAAGTGCTGACACACACAGACGGCCAATGAGTGGCCTGTTTGGTTTTGCACATGTGTCTGTCTTCGCGCCTCTCGAAATGACACAAAGCCTGCACCTCTCTCTACTCCAGGGCCATCTCAGCAGATAGCGGGACTTCTCTGACTACTGGGACAGCCCTTCATGGTGGGGTCTGTGGCCTTAACAATTCCATCATCGCCACCCAGCTGTCCTATCCGGAGGTGAGCACAGAGCTGGCACGTGGTAAACGGTCAAGGACCACTTGGGGCCTTAGCTTACTGAATGGAAAAGCTAGACCGAGGTCAGACCATGGAATCCTGGCGGCCAGGCTAAGGGACCTGAGTGGGGGACACTTAGGATCCATGAAGGGGTGACGTCATCGGCGAGACCAGTCTCCAGCAGTGCAGGGGACTGACTGGAAGTGAGGCTCCTGGGCTGGGAGGAATCACTGCATTCCGCTACCACCGTCTTGGAGTGTGGGGAAGAGGCCCTGAACGTGCTCAGGCCCAGGCTGTGGATCCAGCCCTGCTGATGGATTTGATGGAAAGAGGGAATGAAGGGAGAGGGAGAATCCAAAACCACTCCAGGATTCAAAGTCCAAGCAGTTGTGAAGACAGTCAACAAGCAGAGACAGAGGAGGACTGAGAGAGACTGGGTTTCCTGTCAGTGGGGGATGAGAGAATCATTGCTCTACAGGTTGGTTCCAAGATGACAGCAAGTGTTGAGACAAACCTTGGAAGAGACCTTTGGGTGAAAACTGGGGAATGGGAGCCATGTACACAGAGGAGGAAGGATGTGCAATGATACAATAGCTTTTGAGGGACCAGAAGGGGACAGTGC
Source organism: Madoqua kirkii (assembly GCA_006408675.1). Lineage (NCBI taxonomy): Eukaryota > Metazoa > Chordata > Mammalia > Artiodactyla > Bovidae > Madoqua > Madoqua kirkii. Next base: position 43,192 of record SJYC01010302.1, on the reverse strand, counting down.
GCCCTGAAAACCTGGGGGGAAAGGATGGGAGAGGGGAGCTGGAGAGGGTGAGTAGGAGAGTCCCGGGGGCTGCAGAGGGCACAAGGGGTGAAAAGCTGGGATTCCCTGGCGGCCCAGCACTTAGGACTCTGCACTTCCACTGCTCAGGGTACAATCTGCACAGCACAGCCAAAAAAAAAAATTTGCACATGTGTCTGTCTTCGCGCCTCTCGAAATGACACAAAGCCTGCACCTCTCTCTACTCCAGGGCCATCTCAGCAGATAGCGGGACTTCTCTGACTACTGGGACAGGCCCTTCATGGTGGGGTCTGCGGCCTTAACAATTCCATCATCGCCACCCAGCTGTCCTATCCGGAGGTGAGCACAGAGCTGGCACGTGGTAAACGGTCAAGGACCACTTGGGGCCTTAGCTTACTGAATGGAAAAGCTAGACCGAGGTCAGACCATGGAATCCTGGCGGCCAGGCTAAGGGACCTGAGTGGGGGACACTTAGGATCCATGAAGGGGTGACGTCATCGGCGAGACCAGTCTCCAGCAGTGCAGGGGACTGACTGGAAGTGAGGCTCCTGGGCTGGGAGGAATCACTGCATTCCGCTACCACCGTCTTGGAGTGTGGGGAAGAGGCCCTGAACGTGCTCAGGCCCAGGCTGTGGATCCAGCCCTGCTGATGGATTTGATGGAAAGAGGGAATGAAGGGAGAGGGAGAATCCAAAACCACTCCAGGATTCAAAGTCCAAGCAGTTGTGAAGACAGTCAACAAGCAGAGACAGAGGAGGACTGAGAGAGACTGGGTTTCCTGTCAGTGGGGGATGAGAGAATCATTGCTCTACAGGTTGGTTCCAAGATGACAGCAAGTGTTGAGACAAACCTTGGAAGAGACCTTTGGGTGAAAACTGGGGAATGGGAGCCATGTACACAGAGGAGGAAGGATGTGCAATGATACAATAGCTTTTGAGGGACCAGCAGGGGACAGTGCGCCCTGAAAACCTGGGGGGAAAGGATGGGAGAGGGGAGCTGGAGAGGGTGAGTAGGAGAGTCCCGGGGGCTGCAGAGGGCACAAGGGGTGAAAAGCTGGGATTCCCTGGCGGCCCAGCACTTAGGACTCTGCACTTCCACTGCTCAGGGTACAATCTGCACAGCACAGCCAAAAAAAAAAATTATAAAAAGCTGAAGGGCTCCCTGTTCACAATATTTTCCATTTGAACATCACTGGAATTTCTCCTGTGCCCCCAAGAATATCTGGCTGGTTGGACACCTAGAACCTGACACTCCAAAGTCCCCACCCGTCATCTGACCACCTGTGAAGGCTCCAGCCTGGTTCCCAGCACAAGTCTGAACCCTCTCCATGGACCACAGCCCACTGTTTGTCCAGGCTGGCCCCTTCTCAACAAGCCCTTCTTCTTCCTGGGAAGACTCCATTAGAAAGGCCACATATCTTTCTCCTCAAAAAAACAAACAACTGCCCAGCTAAGCGGTCTGTTCTGCTGCAGGGCCAGCCAACTAGGAATGACCAGCAACGGACACAGGGCAGCTCTCACACTCTGCCCAGGAACTCAAGATCATGCAGAACCAATGCCCTGGCTCCATTCCGAAATAAAGCAGTTAAGCATAGAGGTTGATAATAGGATAGTATGTTATATTCTCTGCTCACAGCAAACACAGATGTTAGAGAACATGTGTCCTGCTGTTGGCGTTTGAGGCCCTTCATACCTGGTGCCCCATGGCATGACTCAGGAGGCAAGACACTGCCCACAGGGGTCTGGGGGGATCCCTGGGCCTGCAGCTAATCTGCTGGATTCCCCCATCCCACCCCATCTCCATTTGCTCTCCTGAGAGGGAGAGGAGTGCCTCATTGACCCTGCTGCTGCCAGACAGAGGTGTGAGAGAGCCCTCGTGTCTGACACCCCCCAGAGCCTTGCGACAGAACCACAGGCTGACCCCGTGGCTGCCCTGGACCTGGCAGCTGGGACTGGGGAGGCCGCCATGGGTCTGCACGGCTGCTCTTTTGTGGCTGCCTTTAGAAGACAGCCCTCCTTGGCCCAGCAAAAGAACACCAGTGGGCCTGAGTTCCTACGTTCTCTTTGTTCATTACCGCCTGTGTTTCTCTTTCCACAGAACCTGCCACTCTCTCTGGTAAGAAAATCTTCATCCTTGACAGAAGGAAGAGCTAAGGAAATCAGGATGCGTGAGCGCCCACACTGGCTACTCCCTGATGGTGCACCACCCGGGCCCGCAGCTGGCCAATCCCTTCCCTGTTCTTACTGCAAAGCCACTGCTGAGTGTGCAGGACACCCACCCACTCACAGGGTCCTCGGGGGGCCTATGCCAAGTAGGGCTATAACCTCTGCACAGCCCTCTGCCCCTGCTGGTGGCCTGCCCTTGTGGGTGACCAGACAGGCATGGGGCCACGTGCCCCAGGGACAGGGCTGCCATGGGCCTCCAATGGCCGGCAGGACAGCAGCTCATAAACTTCTCAAATGTTTTAAAAAATCCTATTCACTGTCCCAACTCCTAAAAGTTAAAGAAAGCCCAGCAGAAAAGCCTGAGAATGACTATGGAAAGCAGTGGCCTTTTCCTTCCTGGCGTATTTAAAAGCTAATACCAGTGAGGTGCGGACAGAAGCCGTGGTTCAGAGAGAGAAGCCACCTCCAGCCGGAGCCCGCCTCTGTCCTGAGTACCGTGGTGCTGCGCCTTCTCTATCACAGTTCATCCGTCTGTTCCGGGTCCTGGAATGCATTCTCTGAGCAGTTTTCCTTTGCTCGTCTTCCTATACCAGAATTCCACACAGTGCCTGGCATTCAACAAGCACTGACCAAGTGAACAAGGCCCTGAGAACGGACGGGCTCAGCTGTGTTCTGAGAACGTGTGGATTCACCGGCCATCCTTTACCCTGGCCACTGCCAACATTCATCACTGACAAGATTAATTATTAGAAAGATCAACTCACTTATTACAAAAATGAAAACAATGACTTGATGCGTCAAAGTTACTCTTCCTGGCTGGTCAGGTTATATGTACTTTCCTAGCCTCAGTTTCCTCATCTGCAAAGTGGGCACAATAGGGTTAACACCACCTACAGTTCCCCAGGCCTGAGGCTCCCCAGCTCTGGCAGTACTGATGAGTGCTCAGCCTCCTTCCACCCTTCTGTTTGTGGAAGGGACCAGGGTGCCACTCTCTTACTCACCTTGCATAATTTATAGTATCGAGCAAATCAGCCTTTTTTTCATTTATAGGCACTTCTGCTATCTCCTTCCCTATTAATTCACCTGACTGATAGCCCATTGTTGTTTCGAACGCTGGATTTGCATACTGGGGGGGTGGGGAGACAAAAGAGAAAACAAGTGAATTAAAAGAAATGTTGAAAAGAGGACAATCAACCTAAACCATCATATTTTCCCCCACAAAAGCCCAGGAGCCTGGCGCTCACTATGATGGTTCTCAAACTACAAGAGCACAACCTGAGGAAACCCTGGAGTCTGGAGAAGCCTCTGCTGTGGTGATGCTGGGCTGGGCTTGCTGACACATTCTCCTGAGGTCCAGGGAGGGCGGCAGGCTCGCTCGCACTTAAACGCCCTTGGAGGAAAGGAGCATGGAGACACCTGGGGCTGCTGCACAAAGGCTGCTAGGATTACGACACTGAAAACAACACCATATGGGAGTCTGACCCACCCAGCCCTACTTCCAAAAGTCACTTAGCTCCTCCCAGGTCTCAGCCTGCACATCTGTTTAATAGGGATGAAACATTTATTTAGCCTCTTTCACATGAAGCAAATGAAAAATGAGTTTGGAAAGCAGGCTGTGACAGAGGAAGTGTTTACAAATGTAAGGCTTTACAGTTAAGTTTCACATAGGACTGTAAGAGTACAAGAAAATGCCTGGGAAAGCTGTGTGTGTGCTAATAAAAATAACAAATAATGACGATGATAAACAACAGTCATGCTGTTTAAGGTTTGTTTTCCTTGCTAGGCACCACAGCAAGCAAGTTACACACGTGAACTCAGTCCTCAGAACATCCTTATGAAAGACAGGTGGTTGTCAGCATTAATATTATTCCCATTTGTACAGATGAGAGAGCAGATTCAGACAGATTGAGTAACCTGCCCGAAGATGCTCCGCTCTGTAGAGGCCGAGAATAATGGAACGCAGGCCTGACTGATACCAAGCCTGTGTTCTCAACCACCGGCCAGTGTCATGTCTCAGGGCACTGACTCCTAATGCGGACATCATCAGGCTCTTTACCAAGAAAGCCACAGTTAAAGTGAAGAACTGCAGTGCTCATTACTAAAATCAACGTGGGGCTCAATCTCAGACACAAGGAACACTCCCCTGGCACAGCTCCCTCCTTTGCTGCCATCTAGAACATGTGTTACCTGTTTGTTGTTATCTGAAAGCCATGTGACCCTCTTTTACTTTTTATTTAAGTCTAGTTGATTTACAATATTGTGTTTTCACTGTACAACAAAGGAAATCAGTTATACATATATCCATTCTTATTTAGATTCGTTTCCCATAGAGGTCATTACAAAATACTGAGTAGAGTTACCTGTGCTATACTATAGGTCCTTGTTGGTTATCTTTTTTTTTAAGAGGTTATTTTCTTTTACTGTGAATTATTTTTAAATGAAAGCTATATTAAGTCACTTATATGAAGTCACTTTGCTAATAATTTGTTAAGTAACTACTAAAATTATTTTTGAAATTTTGAGTAGTGTCCAGTAAATTTCTATGGTTTCTATAGTAAACTACCATCAAAAACAGTTAAGAAAGGAAAGCGCACACAGCCCTTATGGGCAGGGCCTCTCCTTGTTCCAACAGTCTCTCCCCACTTAGCTCCAAAATTCTGGATAAAAGCCCCTCCTTGCATAATAAATAAACAAGCAAAAAGGAGAGAAAAAATAAATGCCAGTGCCATATGTCTACAGAATACCTTCTAGCACATTAAGTAATTATTAGAAACTTTTCTTACCCCAGAGGGAACTTATCTTAGACTTTGTATTTTACAGATTTTGTTCTGATAAACCTCTAAGGAAAAACTAGTCCCTTGAACTTCAAAGAGAGAAAGAAAGAAAAAAAAAATACCGAAGGGCTTCAGCCCTAAAAATGCAAACAAACCAGAAATGCAGGACAAACTTCCAAAATAACAAACCTGGATAATGTGGTCTTCACTTGTAATTTCAATTGCTTCTTGACTTTTCTCTAATGCAGCAAACATTGAATTACAAGCCCTTTATGGACGAAAAGAAAGAGGACTGATTAATATAAATATTATAAAATGAATTCTAGTTTTGGAATATTAAATTAACTTACTTGAGTTCTTTGATTATAAAGGTAACTGATGCTAACTTGAGAAAAAGAAGAGGGGAAGATTAAAAAGCAGAAGGAAGAAATAAACGCCTCCTGCAACCTCGCCACTTGGGATCATGCCTCTGCACAACTTGTTGCTCTTCTTTCCATTCTAAGGACAAGTGGACCGGGGGGAGCCCACACAAGGGTCCAAGCACAGCCCTTCACTGGCTGTGGGGAGTGCCTGAGCCTCTCCGGGTCTCTCCCTTCTCACCATGTGCAGAGTCCTCATGAGGAGTCAAGTTCCCTGCACAAAACCTGGCAGAAAAAGAGGCAGCCCATCGTCTGCAGCTACCACCTTCAACAAACTCTTTTCACAAAACAGATCACGGGAATCACTGGCTTTGTTCCCTGCTTCTACTTAGCCTTATATTGTGAGCATTCTCCCTGTCCTTGGTGGTTGAAAACATTTTTGAGTTACACAAGTAACAATGGTTTTTTAATTAGAAAATGAAAATAAATGAAATACTATATCATACCCACTAGGATGGCTATTTATCAAAGACAGTGTTGGTAAGGAACCCTCATACACTGCTGGCAGGAGTGTAAAACGATACAGCTGCTTTGGAAAACAGTCTGGCAGGTCCACAAGCTGTTAAGCAGTTACCAATTTTACTCCTAGGTAGGTACCCTACAGAAACGAAAACATACATCCACAGAAAAACTTACAGCCCACAAGTGGAAACAACTCTAATGTCCGTCAGTTGATGAATGGATGACTAAAATGTGATATGTCCATACAATAGAATACTATGCAGATATAAAAGGAAACAGTCCTCACGTGTGCCATAATATGGATGAATCTTAAAAAACTAAGCTAAAAGAAGCTAGTCACAAAAGGACCACATATTGCAGGATTCTATTTTAATGAAATGTCTAGAATAGGCAAATCTATATATACACAGAAATTAGATAGCGGTTATCTAGGGCTAGAGGTCATGAAATGTTCTAAAATTGTGGCAGTGGTTGCACAACTCTGTGAATATACTCAAAGACACTGAACTGGGTACTTTAAATGGGTGAACTGTATAGAATGTGAACTATATCTCAATAAATCTGTTTAAAAATAAATGAGATTAAATCATCTGAAATCCCAACACCTACACAAATCAATTGGTGTTCTAGGCAATTTCTTATATAAATATGTATGCTATATATATATATATATTTATTTATAAAAATATAATCATACCCTACAGTTTATAATCTTGTCCCACTGAAAAATTATATTAATATCTTTCCATATCATTAATTAGTTCCTTATCACTTTTAATAACATGTGTAATATTCTAAAGTTATAAAATACTTCATTCAAACAAATTTCCCATGACTACACATTTAGATTGCTTTCAGCTTTTTTTTTTCTGCATATGACTCAGATGATGAAAAAAAGAATGCAACTGTCTACTTCATAAAATTCATAATTGTTCATATAGTGCTGTTACATTATTCCTGGTATTACTAAGCTGTCTAGGTAAATAAAACAGCTTAGCCAATAAAAACTAGTCCTTCTTTCTTGGCATATATGTGAATTAGCCCAATAACGCTATTATTTTAAAAAACAAGAATGAAAAAATAAGAAGTTTCCACCTCTGATATACCAAGCTAGGAGGAGATGGATTTGGGAGAAGCCTTCCTGGGTTTTATCATGTGTTTTTAAATTTCTACAGATCTGATAAATAAAAAATGGTGAATCATTTTAATTTCTTTGGTTACTACTAAAGCTGACCATTTTTTTCAGGTTCACTGGCCATTAATAACTCTTATAAGCTGCTTGTTTATGACATGTCCTTTGTAATTTTTTTATACTGGGTGTTTCCATCTTTAAACTGATTCATCAAAGCTCTTTACATATTTAGGATATTAATCTGTCTGTCCTCAACTTTATGAATGTATTCTTTCCTAGTTTGCTATCTGTCTAAATTTTTAATATTATGTGGGCTTCCCAGGCGGTGCCAGTGGTAAAGAACCCGTCTGCCAATGAAGGAGATGCAAGAGATGTGGGCTGGATCCCTGGGCCAGGAAGATCTCCAGAGGAGGCAATGGCAACCCACTCCAGTGTTCTTGCCTGGGAGTCCCAGGGACAGAGGAGCCTGGTGTTAAGGTATTTTTACCATCTGAGCCACCAGGGCTTCCCAGGTGGTGGCAGTGGTCAAGAATCTACCTGCCAATGTAGGACACACAGGAGATGTGGGTTCAATCACTGGATAGTTTGATCCCTGGGTTGTAAAGATCCCCTGGAGGAGGAAATGGCAACCTACTCCGGTTTTCTTGCCTGGAGAATCCCATGGACAGACAAGACTGGCAGGCCACAGTCCATGGGGTTACAAAGCGTGAGACACGAAAGAAGCAACTTAACACACAAGGACAAGCTTAACATTTTTATCTTGCCTAATCTGCTTCTCTTCCTTTATGAAATCTTTTTGACACCACACTGGGTTTACCAAGGCGTCATTATCCAATGACATATGTTCACTTGTATCTTTAGTACTTTTGTGGCCCTACTTTTTAACATGATGCACACTGGAGTTTCTTTGGAACTGGGTGTAAGATTGGGATGTAACTTAGTTTTCTTTCCACATAGTTAATAAATTGTCACAATTCTGTTCACTGGAAAAATTTACCCTTTCCCGTGTGGATTTAAACTGCCACAGTGAACATATATACTTACGTTCTCAGTTCTTAAATACACTCATGCTTATTTCTAGACTACATTCTAGCTTACTGATTTAGCAGTAACACAGAGATGCTTGAGACACATAGCTTTTTAGTGCACTTTAGTATCTCAGATGAAGTCTCTCTCTATGGCCCTCAATTCTCAGCCCACACTTGTCCCTTCCCTGTCCTGTTATCCTGTCTCCCTGCACAGTGGACATCTCCCTCTGGCTGTCAGCTGGCACACCAAAGACAAGCTCAGCATGAGGAGAGATGGTGAGTGCAGCTCTGAAGATGTGGGTTACGGCCAGAGGGCTAGCTTTGTCCTGTGCCACGTGTGAGAGCTGGGACGAAAGTCAGTTAAGCTCCCTGGGTATCGGTTTCTGCCAACAATAAGCTGCATGGCTCACAGCGGGAGTGTGGCAGCCAGGCTGTGGAAGACCCAGGAGTAAGGAAAGGGGCAGGCTCAAGGCCAGCCATCCATCTCAAGCTACCTTGAAGAGTCTGGCAACAAAAAGGAGCTCTTTTGTAGGCCTCACCAGCCCTGAAACATCTCTGCTCACAGCACTTCTCTGCTACCTCACACTTCATTTCATCTATGAAGTATTTTCTTCTCCGCACGTGGTACCCTGTGCTGGTCGCCGCCAATCTTTATGTTCCAAATTCTAACCCCCTTATCTCCCCCTGAGCTTGTACAGACAGTGATTCCATTCTCTCTTGGATCCCGGTAAAGGAACTGTCAAACAGAATCCAAGGAAGAGACTGAGGATGAGAAAGAGCTACTGACATTTTTTTTACTTCTGTCAACCTCAGATAATTTTACTAATTTTGCTACTTTTCTCACTCTACAAAGAACTAGGTTTACATTCTTTTCAGATTAAAAAAAAAACTGTTTAGCAGAGCAAATTACAAAATGTTTATTGTAGAGAGGAAAACATGTCACCTACCAGAAATATGTATGTACATATCAAAAAGAATTTTTAATTAAAAATCAAAACAGGTAATTCAGTATATATTCTGATTTTTCATTTGCTATTATTTTGGTGCCCCATCTTTTGTTTTTTTGGCTGTGCCATGCAGCTTGTGGGATCTTAGTTCCCCCACCAGGGATCAAAGCTGGGGTCCTGGCAGTGAAAGTACTGAATTTTAAACACTGGATCACCAGGGAAGTCCCCACTGGAGCCCTGTCTTTAAATGTTAAGTCTCATATCACTAACATGCCTACCCGTCAGACATCCAGGCAGACTCTGAAAGTCTTATGCAAGGAGAGGTGTTTTCCCACTGCCCCATCCTATTTTAGCAGGAAGTCAGTAACAAGCCAAAATGGAGCCAGCTGCCTACACGCAAGTCTTCAGTTGCAGCCACACCCTGGGTGGTATGGTGGGCTTTCCCAAAGCAGCAGAATTACCTGAGTTTCAGCTGTGAGCGCACCTCTCCAAATTCCAGCTGGAGCAGTTCATTGTAACAAGCCATGGGGCTGGGGTTTTCTATATACCTCTACAAACAGAAAGGGGATGGTGTGGATCAACACATGTGTACCTTTAAATTATTATACACATATATACAAAATAATGCTTTTCAAAAGACTTCTCAATTTGGTATCTGAAATCTAAAAAATAACTTATCTTCAATGATAAACAGGAAATGAGGTGAAAACTTACAATACCAAATCAGCATTTAAAAAATAGTGCTTGCACATATCTGAGAACAAATTAAGAAACCATTGAATTGTACAGTTTAAGTGGCTGAATTGATCAACTGAACCTCAATAAAGAAAAAAGGCAGAAAGGAGGAAAGAAAAGGGAAAGTGTTTGCTGGAAAGAGAAAAAGATAAAATTTAAAATCTTTAAAATAATTTTTTAAAACTCATATAACCATTTAGTGGAATAGCATGCAGCGGTGTGGATGTGAACTTATATGGATGATGCACAAGATACACTGTCAAGTGAAATGAAGCAATGGAAAATCATGTTATTATTTATGTATTTCTTCTATAAAAATGTTATATCAACTTTAAATAGCTGAATTACATGGAAAATGAATGGTATCTCAATTAAGTAGTCAATAAATGAAATTAGGGAAAACAGGGTCCATTCTTGGGCATATTCAGAGAAAACTATAATTCGAAAAGACACATGCACCCCCAAGTTCATAGCAGCACAGTCTACAATAGCCAAGACATGGAAGCAAGCTCCTAAGCGTCCACTGACGCAGGAATGGATACAGAAGGTGTGTGTGGGTGTGTGTAATAGAATATTACTTGCCATAAAAAATGAAACAATGCCATTTGCAGCAACATGGATAACCCAGAGATCAGCATACTAAGTGAAGTAAGAAAGAAAAAGACAAATATCATATGATACCACCTATATGTGGGATCTAAAAATGAATTTATTCACAAAACAGAAATAAACTCAGACATAGAAAACAAACTTACAGTTACCAAAAGGGAAGGGATGTGGGGATGGATGAATTAGGAGCTTGAGATTAACAGATACACCCTACTGTATGGAAGACAGGTGAACGAGGTCCTACTATGTATCACAGGAAACTACATTTCAGTATCTTGTAATAACTGTTAATGGAAGACAATCTGAAAAAGTATATATATGTATGTATATACTTTGACCATCTGCTGCAAAGAGCCAGCTCACCAAAAAAGACCTTGATTCTGAGAAAGATTAAAGGCAAAAAGAGAAGGGGGCAGAAGAGGATGAGATGGTTAGATGGTATCACCAGCTTAACGGACACAGATCTGAGCGAACTGGGAGATGGTGAAGGATGGGGAAGCATGGTGTGCTGCAGTCCATGGAGTCACAAAGAGTCAGACATGACTGAACAACCGAAGAACAGCATATATGTATGACTAAATCACTCTTATGTACACTTTTCTGTGTTGTTCTAACACAACAGTGTAAATCAACTATTCTTCCACTAAAAAAACTCAAGGGAAAAAAAAAAAAGGCAATTAAGAATACTTTTCTTTCAGTGCCTTGAGCTATGAGGATTTTTTGATGTCTACATGTCACTGGTAGAAGCTAGAATATGCAGAAGGAAGAAATTTATTAACGCAAGTCCCATTTATATTAACTTTCAGAGTCTCGTCACTTAGATGAGCACTCAGATGAGAGTCCTCATTCGTACTGCACAAGCTCACAGTAAGCAAAAACACACTTGCAGAGGTCACTCCCACTAGGCAACATTTCCCTGTACTAACGTCAAACAGCAGCACCAGCTAAGTTGACAAAGGATCATCCTCCACAGCAGAGGGACTTGCAGAAAGCTTCCCCCAGGCGCTCCTACTCCTGCTGACACTAACTATTCTCTACATGATGAAAACATCTCAACAAAGCAGACCACATGGAAAGGGGAAGCCTGAGCCCATTCCACCAGATTAAGAATTTCATGAAGACATCTTACACGTCACTATGTACTATCACATAATTCCACTCTGCTGTAATATTTGTATTTACTTGCCCTTGTTTCTGTGGCATGCTCTTGATTTCACCTGCTCAAAATATGGATAATATTCTATCTGGTGAGGAGGAAGCTGAGGCCTCAGAGGCAGGGTATATGAAGGCCACTATCCACAAGCCAAAGCCAGACCAGCCTAGGGCATGGGGCCTCTTGTGGTGCTCCTTCTACCACCAGTGAGGGCAGGCATCCCCCTTTTGGAACCATGATACTGTCTGTGTGTCAAGTAGCCTAAGAGCCCAGCCCCTGGTTCATGTCTTAAAGCTGTATGATCCTCTACGAGGCCCTGAAGCTTCTGGAGCCTGCTTCCTTACCCGCAAAACAAGAACCCTACATCTCTGACAACGACCACAAGAAAGCACTGCGCATGCAGACGGCTGCGTGAACACACAGCAGGCACTGCTGGCCCCTGGGAGGGAGAGCCAGGCCCGCTGGCCACGGGCACGATGGCCCCTAGGCCTGCAGGCCAAACACAACCATTCCTAACCACAAAAAAGGCAGAAAGGAGGAAAGAAAAGGGAAAGTGTTTGCTGGAAAGAGAAAAAGATAAAATTTAAAATCTTTAAAATAATTTTTTAAAACTCATATAACCATTTAGTGGAATAGCATGCAGCGGTGTGGATGTGAACTTATATGGAATGATGCACAAGATACACTGTCAAGTGAAATGAAGCAATGGAAAATCATGTTATTATTTATGTATTTCTTCTATAAAAATGTTATATCAACTTTAAATAGCTGAATTACATGGAAAATGAATGGTATCTCAATTAAGTAGTCAATAAATGAAATTAGGGAAAACAGGGTCCATTCTTGGGCATATTCAGAGAAAACTATAATTCGAAAAGACACATGCACCCCCAAGTTCATAGCAGCACAGTCTACAATAGCCAAGACATGGAAGCAAGCTCCTAAGCGTCCACTGACGCAGGAATGGATACAGAAGGTGTGTGTGGGTGTGTGTAATAGAATATTACTTGCCATAAAAAATGAAACAATGCCATTTGCAGCAACATGGATAACCCAGAGATCAGCATACTAAGTGAAGTAAGAAAGAAAAAGACAAATATCATATGATACCACCTATATGTGGGATCTAAAAATGAATTTATTCACAAAACAGAAATAAACTCAGACATAGAAAACAAACTTACAGTTACCAAAAGGGAAGGGATGTGGGGATGGATGAATTAGGAGCTTGAGATTAACAGATACACCCTACTGTATGGAAGACAGGTGAACGAGGTCCTACTATGTATCACAGGAAACTACATTTCAGTATCTTGTAATAACTGTTAATGGAAGACAATCTGAAAAAGTATATATATGTATGTATATACTTTGACCATCTGCTGCAAAGAGCCAGCTCACCAAAAAAGACCTTGATTCTGAGAAAGATTAAAGGCAAAAGGAGAAGGGGGCAGAAGAGGATGAGATGGTTAGATGGTATCACCAGCTTAACGGACACAGATCTGAGCGAACTGGGAGATGGTGAAGGATGGGGAAGCATGGTGTGCTGCAGTCCATGGAGTCACAAAGAGTCAGACATGACTGAACAACCGAAGAACAGCATATATGTATGACTAAATCACTCTTATGTACACTTTTCTGTGTTGTTCTAACACAACAGTGTAAATCAACTATTCTTCCACTAAAAAAAGCTCAAGGGAAAAAAAAAAGGCAATTAAGAATACTTTTCTTTCAGTGCCTTGAGCTATGAGGATTTTTTGATGTCTACATGTCACTGGTAGAAGCTAGAATATGCAGAAGGAAGAAATTTATTAACGCAAGTCCCATTTATATTAACTTTCAGAGTCTCGTCACTTAGATGAGCACTCAGATGAGAGTCCTCATTCGTACTGCACAAGCTCACAGTAAGCAAAAACACACTTGCAGAGGTCACTCCCACTAGGCAACATTTCCCTGTACTAACGTCAAACAGCAGCACCAGCTAAGTTGACAAAGGATCATCCTCCACAGCAGAGGGACTTGCAGAAAGCTTCCCCCAGGCGCTCCTACTCCTGCTGACACTAACTATTCTCTACATGATGAAAACATCTCAACAAAGCAGACCACATGGAAAGGGGAAGCCTGAGCCCATTCCACCAGATTAAGAATTTCATGAAGACATCTTACACGTCACTATGTACTATCACATAATTCCACTCTGCTGTAATATTTGTATTTACTTGCCCTTGTTTCTGTGGCATGCTCTTGATTTCACCTGCTCAAAATATGGATAATATTCTATCTGGTGAGGAGGAAGCTGAGGCCTCAGAGGCAGGGTATATGAAGGCCACTATCCACAAGCCAAAGCCAGACCAGCCTAGGGCATGGGGCCTCTTGTGGTGCTCCTTCTACCACCAGTGAGGGCAGGCATCCCCCTTTTGGAACCATGATACTGTCTGTGTGTCAAGTAGCCTAAGAGCCCAGCCCCTGGTTCATGTCTTAAAGCTGTATGATCCTCTACGAGGCCCTGAAGCTTCTGGAGCCTGCTTCCTTACCCGCAAAACAAGAACCCTACATCTCTGACAACGACCACAAGAAAGCACTGCGCATGCAGACGGCTGCGTGAACACACAGCAGGCACTGCTGGCCCCTGGGAGGGAGAGCCAGGCCCGCTGGCCACGGGCACGATGGCCCCTAGGCCTGCAGGCCAAACACAACCATTCCTAACCACAAGTCAGAGAAGGGCATGCCCGCCAGCTCCCACCAACTGGGAGGGGTAAGAGTGCTGGCCTTGGGACGTCCTGGCAGCTCGGTCGTTAAGAACCCACCTGCCACTGCAGGGGACACGGGCTTGATCCTTGGTCCAGGAAGACCACACATGTCACGGAGCAACTAAGCCTCACACAACTACTGAAGCCACGTGTCCTAGAGCCTGTGCTCCGCAACAAGAGAAGCCACTGCAATGAGAAGCCTGTGAACCACAATTAGAAAGGAGCCTCCATTCGCCGGGACTAGAGAACAAGCCTGTGCAGCAGTGAAGACCCAGTAAGGACATAAATAAAATTAGAGAGAGAGAGAAACTAGTGGCCCTGCAGATCTCTCCTCAGTGAGTCACGACCCCACAGCAACACCCAAGAACACTGCTCATCTGCACAGGTGCCCACCACTGACAGGGCAGGAACAGTGGCGAGATTTCTGGGGCACAGAGCATGCCACACCAATAGACAAGAGGTGGGGGACCTGAGATAGACAGGGGACCCCAGCCATCCCCACTCTTGCCTGGCCTCCCCTGTTTGGTGGGTGAAATCCTGGGACAGGGAGCCATGTGTATCGTGTGCCACAGCCTCCTGTGCATGTGGCCAGAGCTTTCACTGGGTGTGTACATCCAAACGTCTTTACCCCAAAGGTGGATGTTCAGGTTAGAAAACCACTGCATGGGAATAGAAGGACTGCATCTTTCTCCTTCCGCCTGCTCCCCACCTTGCTACCTCTGCTTGGCTCTGTGTCTAAACATCCTGTCTTTCCTGCCCTTCTGCAGGTTTCATTCATGTCCTGAGGATTCCATGGGGTTGTAGGGGGTAGAGAAGGGCATCAGGCCCAGGGAGCTTCAGGAATCAGGCTGCTGTTCCTTCAGCTTGAGCAGTAGCCAGTCTCTTCACCCCAGCCCAGCCCACGAGATGGGTGGGGCCACTGGCTCCCAAGACAACTCAACCTGCCTCTCCCCAGAGCACATCACTCCCACCAGGCTCCCCACCCCCGGTGCAGTTCCATCCCTGGCTGCACATTAGAACTCCCTGCAATCTAAAAACACCAGTGTGCAGGCCTCTCCCCAAACCAACAGAACCAGGGCCTCCTCAGGGATGCTTCTCAGGGAGTTCTAACACGTAACTAGGGCCGAGAGACACCAAACCCTAAACTCAAGGTTCTGGATCAAGATGGCGAAGTCGAAGGAAGTGCACTCATCTCCTGCAAGAGCACCAAAACTGCAACTAGCTGCTGAACAACCATCAACATGAGGATGCTGATACCATGATAAAACAAATCCCATCCCTGCCAAGTGGATGACCCACAAACTGGAGAACAATAATACCAAAGAAGTTCTTCCGCTGTTGTGAAGGCTCTGAGCCCCACATCAGGCTTCCCAGACTGGGAGTCTGGCAAAGGGACTGGGAATCCTGAGACTCTTGACTTTGAAGGCCTGCAGGATTTGATCACAGGACTGCCACAGAAGAGGGAAACAGAGACTCCACTCTTGGAGGACACAAACAAAACATGCGGTGCACACCATGACCCAGGGGGGAGACGCAGAGGGACTGAACCAGACCCACCTACTACTGTTGGAGGGGCTCCTGCAGAGGCGTGGGGTGGCAGTGGCTAACAAGGAGACAGGGACGCTGGTGGCAGCAGTCCTGGAAGGGGCCCCTTGGAGGGCGCCATTAACCCTACCATACAGCCTGTAGCCCCCAGGGCTGGGTTGCCTCAAGCCAAAAAACTAACAGGGACAGATGGAAACCCTGCCCGTCAGCAGATAATTGGATTAAAGCTTTACTGAGCCCTGCCCACCAGAGCAAGACCCAGTTTTCCCATACCAGTCCCTCCCATCAGGAAGCTTACACAAGCCTCTTAGCCTCATCCACCAAAGGGCAGACATAAGAAGTAAGAAGAACCACAATCCCATAGTGGCTACAATGAAAGCCATATTACAGAAAGTTAATCAGGATGGAAAAGCAGAAGATTATGTCCCAGATGAAGGGACAAGATAAAACCCACAAAACTAAATGCAGTGGAGACAGGCAACTTTCCAGGAAAAAAAAAAAATCAGAATAATGATAGTAAAGATGATCCAGGATCTTGGAAAAATAATGGAGAAGAAGCAAAAAAACATTTACCAAAGACCTAGAAGTAAAGAACAAACAGAGATGAACAGTACACTGGAAGGAATCAAAAGCAGAATAACTGAAGCAGAAAGGATAAGTGACCTGGAGACAGAATGGTGGGAATCACGGATGCAGAACAGAATATAGAAAAAAGAATGAAAAAAAAATGAAGATAGCCTAAGGGACCTCTGGGACAACATTAAATGCACCAACATTTGCATTTTAGGGGTCCCAGAAGGAGACGAGAGAAAGGACCCGAGAAAATAACTGAAGAGATAATAGCTGAAAACTTCCCTAACATGGGAAAGGAAATAGTCAACCAAGTCCAGGAAGCACAGTGAGTCCCAAGCAGGAAAAACTCAAGGAGGAGCAAGCACACCAAGACACACAGTGATCAAACTGACAAAAATTAAAGACAAATAAAATAGTAAAACAGCAAAAGAAAAATGACAAACAGCAAAAAGGGAATTCCCATAAGATTCCCATAAGATTATCAGCTGATTTCTCAACAGAAACTCTACAGGCCAGAAGGGAATGGCATGATATATTGAAAGTGATGAGAGAAGAATCTACAATCAAGAATACTCTACCCAGCAAGACCCTCATTCAGATTTGATGGAGAAATTAAAAGCTTTACAGACAAGCAAAAGTTAAAAGAATTCAGCACCACCAAATCAACTTTACAACAAATGCTAAAGGAACTTCTCTAGGCAGGAAACATAAGATAAGGAAAAGACCTACACAAAATAAACCCAAAACAATTAAAATGGTAGTAGGATCATAAATATCGATAATTACTTCAAATGTAAATGGATTAAATGCACCAACAAAAAGACAAAGACTGGCTGGGCAGAGGAAAAGTGCATGCATGCACTTCCACTTACCACATCACTCTCCTTAACCCGCCCCGAACCGCACGAAATTATTTTATGTTGTTCAGCTAATCATGTTTTCATTATGGCTTGCAATTGTAACAAACTTTCATTTTCTGTCAGACTACTGATTGTGAAAACTGATAAATATCTTTTACTACTGGGATTATGTAACTATTATTTGCTTAATACCACTGTACCATGATTGGTCAACAGAAAATAAAAGAATTCTGTATCATTAAAACTACCATTTAATAGGGAAATCTGTAATCACTTTTTAAAATCTAGATGTGTATCAGAATAATCTTGGAATTTTTTGAAAAAGACAAATGTCCAGGTGTTGCTTTTTCTCTCCAAAGCTCCAAATGTGTTTCTAATGAGCAGCTATGTTTAGAAACAACTGGATTATATGATGATCTTTTACTTTTATCTACATGGTTTCACTTTTTCTATTTCACATTCAGTGCTCATATTTCATTTATGTTTTCCAATTTCTCATCTCTCTTTTTTTAATGTTCTTTCTCAAGCCTTTACCAAGTGCAGCCAAAAAGCTTTTGTAAACATAAATAGTATGTGTTATATATATTTTAGAAAACATGAATGTTTGCCTATCTAAAACATTTATGACATTTTGATTCCACTTAATTGACTTAGTATGAATAGAATGCTAGATTTCTAATTTATATTCATTCAAAACTTTGACATAGTTCAAGGTAGCAGTCTCACCACTTAGTAAGTGATGAATCCAACTAGGTGACCAGTCCTCCGAGACCACGTGAGGTGACTTGTCTTCTCATGCAAAGTCCCGTACTCTTAGGTATCAGAAGGATACTGAGGGGATGGAGGGCACAGATTGTAGAGCATTCAGGCCTGGAGGCAAGGTGGTTTCCCAAGTCTTGTGGCTGGGAGCCAATGTGGCCCAGGCTTGAGCCCAAGCCCAGACCTGAAAGCCCTCACTGCAGTGTGGTCTCTGGATTCATAGTGCAGACAGCGTTTCTGTAGGTGGCCGTAGTGCAGGACTCCACAGTGGGTGCACAAGATGTGTATAAGAGACAGGTATTACTGCACAGCTAAAAGTATAGAAAGTTTATCTTAGTCACATAAAAGCAATTTTTTTGAATGAGGCTAGAAACTTCTAATCCAATTCTGAGGATATAAAGAAATACAATATTATAAAAACAAACAAGAAATTAACATGTGATACAGTATTAACTAAATAGAGATTTTGTTAAATTTCACAAAATTTTATGTTAGTGTCCATTATTCGTTTTCATACCTTATTGAAGACTCCACCCTGTATTTAATTACACTGAGCAGCTTCAGGTACATGCAACAAATTCTGGTAAATTCTCTTTTCATTTTTATTCCAATACAAATATATTTCTAATTTTCCTTGTTAAGGCTTCTTACATACATCCATCACTTAAAAGTGGACATTTAATTTCCAAATGCAAGGGATTAAAGTATCTTTGATATTAATTTCTAATTTTGATACTAATTTCACATTTAAATGCTGTCTTATCTTGAATCATCCTGTGTTTTTTCAGTCTTCTTACTTAATTGAGGTTTTCAAAGATCTCTCTTGATAAAGTTACACTGGGCTTTCCTGGTGGCTCTGACAGTAAAGCGTCTGCCTGCAGTGCAGGAGACCCAGGTTCGATTCCTGGGTCGGGAAGATCCCCTGGAGAAGGAAATGGCAATCCACTCCAGCACTCTTGCCTGGAAAATCCCATGGACAGAGGAGCCTGGAAGGCTGCAATCCATGGGGTCGCTGAGGGTCGGGCACGACTGAGCGACTTCACTTCCCTTCAAAGTTACATTGCACTTGAAAATATGTGGATTGGGTTATTCTCAAATATCTTTTGATACTGATATCTAACATAATTCCACAGTGATAAGAGAACAGACTCTGTATGATTTTAATAACTTTAGACCACCACATTTTTGCACCTGATCTTATGTCCCTGGGTATCCATGTTTCAGTGTCTCCTAGTTTATAATCTACGGGAGCTTGAATAGAATTTGTATCCTACTGCTGTGTGAAAACTGTATAATAAATCACAATTATATTTCAAATTGGTTCATGGTGCCTTTCAGGTCTACGTAAGATTCTACTTCTCTGTATATGCATTCTATTAATTTAAAGTTTGATATTGAAACTACAACTAAAAATCTTAATTTATTTACTTAAAAAAATTGTTATATATATAGTGGAACTATATGTAACTTTGTTCTGTGTTTTCCAAGTCTCCTGTAAATGTGTTATCGTGTTTTCCTAACTGAAAAAATAAAAAAGAGGGGGAAAAAACTCCCTGACCTCTGAGATTTCAGTCACAAAGCTCACCTGCCAAGTCCAGCTGAGGAGGTAAGCGAGTGTGCACCCACTGTGGAGTCCTGCACTACGGCCACCTACAGAAACGCTGTCTGCACTATGAATCCAGAGACCACACTGCAGTGAGGGCTTTCAGGTCTGGGCTTGGGCTCAAGCCTGGGCCACACTGGCTCCCAGCCACAAGACTTGGGAAACCACCTTGCCTCCAGGCCTGAATGCTCTACAATCTGTGCCCTCCATCCCCTCAGTATCCTTCTGATACCTAAGAGTACGGGACTTTGCATGAGAAGACAAGTCACCTCACGTGGTCTCGGAGGACTGGTCACCTAGTTGGATTCATCACTTACTAAGTGGTGAGACTGCTACCTCCATATTTCCTAAGTCACAGACCTCTAAAATGACTATTTCAAACCTGTGCTTTATGCATGCAAGTGTTTTTCTAGGAGACATGCACTTAACCACAATTCTGGCAGAGGCTGCAGGGAATACCTTGATTAAGTAGTACAGGTAGAGGGCAGGGAGACAGTGTGTGTCAGTTACCTTTGAATTTTACAATTAGTTTAATGATAACACAATTGTACTAAGAAAACACAAAGCCCGTGGTTAACCAGACTATACTTTGCAGTCGACGAAGCTGTGCTGATAGATTTCCTTGTATAGAATTTCAAACACATATTTCCAATATTGCTTGTACAACCTCATACAAATAAAAAGCTTAATGCCTCCTGGCAGCTATCAGTTCAGTTTAGTTGCTCAGTTGTCCAACTCTTGGTGACCCCATGGACTGCAGGCTTCCCTGTCCATCACCGACTCCTGGAGCTTGCTCAAACTCATGTTCATCGAGTTAATGATGCCATCCAACCATCTTATCCTCTGTCGTCCCCTTTTCCTCCTGCCTTCAATCTTGCCCAGCATCAGGGTCTTGTCTATGAGTCAGTTCTTCACATCAGGTAGCCAAAGTCCTGGAGCTTCAGATTGACTGGTTTGATCTCCTTGCGGTCCTAGGGACTCTCAAGAGTCTTCTGCAACACCACAGTACAAAAGCATTAATTCTTCAGTGCTCAGCTTTCTTTATAGTCCAACTCTCACATCCATACATGACTACTGGAAAAACCATAGCTTTCACTAGACAGACATTTGTCAGCAAAGGAATGTCTCCGCTTTTTAATATGCTGTCTAGGTTGGTCATAGCATTTCTTCCAAGGAGCAAGCGTCTTTTAATTTCACGGCTGCAGTCACCATTTGCAGTGATTCTGGAGCCCAAGAAAATAAAGTCTGTCACTGTTTATGGCAGCTACAGGTAAGCAAACAACTCGAGGCAAGATGAATAATCTGTCCTCCCAGTCTCATCAGTTTCACTGGAAAGTCAGAGACATCGAAGGTCCTTGTAAAGAATGGCCAGCTCTGCAGCCTAAGAGCACTAACAAAAGGAGCTCCAGAGTTCTCAGGGGAAGCTTCGCCTCATGCTTCCCCAGGCAGCTTAAGGAGGGGTGAAGTAAGGATCTGCTGGGAACAGGGGACCCACAACTTCCAACCTGGTATCCTTATGATGCTCACCTGCACGCTGGCTAGCATGGCTGCTCTCATACAAGTTCAACTGGAAGTCAGGGAATGTGGACAGGTGGTGACATGTGTCAATGTTGGTGAGGGTGGTGTCAGAAAAGGAGAACCACAAAACTATGTAATAATAGCAATGTGAAATTTGTATATAAAATGTGTATTTAAAACAAAAGTCTTAAGTTCCACCATATCTGATGTTGATATTAAAATTTCTGGGTTCCTTTTGTCTGCATTTACTTGTTACCGTTTTCTTCATTATTAACTTCCTTTTATCACTATCTTATAAACAACTTTCATAACCCAGTCTAATGGCTTATCCTTTAATGGGAGAATGCGGCCCATTTTCAGGCACTTGATTTTGCTCCCATCTTGCTCTGTGTTTAATCATTGATTTTGCACTGTTGTTTCCTCTTCCTAGGATATGTCAATGTGATCCAGTTGCTAAAAATTCCATACTTCTTGGGCAGGGGTTGCTGCAAAGCTTGAGGGATCTTGGTTCCTTGACCAGGGATTGAACTTTGGGCCCTCAGCAGCAAAGTGTGGAGTCCTAACCACCGGACCACCAAGGAATTCCCCACAAACTCCATATTTTATTATTTCAGTTCTTTTTAGAAACAATTTATTTTTGGCTATGCTGGATCTTCATTGCTGTGAGAGCTTTTCTGTAACAAGCTGTAACAAGCAGGGGCTACCCTCCAGTTGCAACGGGCAGGCTTCTCATCGTGGAGCATAGGCTCTAGGGTATGCGGGCTTCCGTGGTGGTGGCTCCTGGGCTCTACCACACAGGCTCAGTATTGGTGGCTCATGGGCTTAGCTGCTCTGCTCCGGGGCATCTGGAATCTTCAGAGACCAGGGATCAAACCAATGTCTCCTGGGTTTGAACCACAAAACTGTGTAATAAGAGTCTAAAGTTTATTAGACTATTTTAATAACCTAAGTAGATTTATTTAGATTAAATAAATCTAATGTATTTAATAATAAATTAATATATTTTATTTAGGCAGGCAGATTCTTTACCACTGAGCCACCAGGAAAGCCCCCAGAAGTTTCCTTAAACTTTTCTATTATTGGTTACTTTCCTTTTCACTGATCTCAAAAGCAGACATAGATTTCTCTACTATTATTTGAAAACAGGTACCAGTTAGTTCCAGAACAAAGTCTCTCCCATGAGCAGTGCTCTAGTCTGCACATTTCCCACAAAGAAGAAAGCTTCAGAATCCTTTCACTGCCCACCCACTTCCCTGTCTGCTAGATGAGCCATAAGGATGCGTTTACTTCCACTTTGTCTCCTGAAACCCTGAAGACACCCAGGGCAGGGGGTGCTTAGATACCCTAGAATTTAAAGACTCAGGTATTATCGGATGTTATATAATTACATATAAAGATACATATTCTATACTACACACACACACACAAATGTGTGTTATGTACACACACCACTTCTCTCCACTACTTTCTCCCTCATCTTAGAGTTCTGTTCTACTTCATTGGTTGAATGGTTGAAATCCTTATTTAATTATTTTCCTCAGACAGGGCTTCTGGGGAAATACATCTCTGAGTTTTATGTATTAATATAAAGCCGAAAGGAATACCTCTTCCCTGAAGGGTTAACAATCACTTGGTTGGTGTGGGATTCTCACGTTATGGTCATTTTCCATCTGTGATCTCTAATCAGATGAGACACTGTTATTACTGCTTTACACAGTAGGAAAAGATGCTGGTGCTGGGAAAGATTGAAGGCAAAAGGAGAAGGAAGCAGCAGAGGATGAGATGGCCGGATGGCATCATCAACTCAATAAACATGAGTCTGAGCAACTCCGGGAGATAGTGAAGGACAGGGAAGCCTGCTGTGCTGCAGACCATGGAGTCACGAAGAGTTGAACACGGCTGAGCGACTGAACAACAACAAATGTGTTTGTGTTCACCCCACATTCACGTTTCTTGCTCCTCACTCTTTCTTGCCTTTCAGGCCTCCTACTTGGGACTTAGGACTCATCTTGCTTCTGCTTTAAATACATCCTCCAGAATTTTCCTTTGAGAATCTGCTAGTTACAAACTGCCTCAATTTTCATATTTCTGTAAGTCTTGATTTCACCTTCATTTTTGAAAGTATTTATGCTAAGTATAAGGGATCCCAGGTGGCAGAGTGGTAAAGAATTTGCCTGCCAATGCAGGAGACGCGATCCATTCTAGTTATTCTTGCCTAGGAAATCCCATGCACAGAGGAGCCTGGCAGGCTACAGTCCATGGGGTAGACTGCAAACAGTCAGATATGACTGAGCAACTGAGCACATGCTAGGTATAACACTCTAGGAAGGCAGTTATTTTCTTTTATCACATTGAAAACACTATTCCACTGTTTTCCAACTTTAACCTACTGCTGCTGTGAAGCCAGCTGTTAGTCTGTTGTTCTAATTTTTTTCCCTCTGGCTGACTTTAATATTGTCTCTTTGTTTTTTCACTATGATATGTCCTCTTTTTATTTATTCTACTTTGGAATTCTGGAATCTGTGGATTATAGTCTTCCATCAGTTCTGGAAAATTCTCTTCAAATATAACGCCCCATTCTCTCTCCTATTCTTCTGGATCTCCAGTTATACAGAAGCTAAACCATCCGCTCTATCCTCCATTTTTCTAAACTTCTCTAACTTATTTTCTGTTTGTGGATCTTTGTGCCACAGGCTGGATAATTTCTTCTGACCTACTAAGTTTTAAAATTTTCAGTTATTACATGTGCATTTCTCAAAATTCAATTATGTTCTGTTTAAAATTTGCTACGTCACTTTTTATAGCTTCCTATTCCTTGAAGATATTTCCAAGCTTGTCCTGTCTTTGCCTCTTTACATAAAATAAGCATAATTGTTTCATGATTATATCTGACAATTCTGATTTCTGAGGACTGTGAGGGCCTGTTCCCGCTGCCTCTCTCCCCTTCTCGTTCCCACTTGCAATGCTGCGGGTTAATGCTGACTGAGGGCTGCCTGCTGCCCTTGAATGATTATTTGCAGAGACTCTGAGGCTGAAGAAGAAGGAATCTCCCTCTGGGAGGATACGTATTTGCTTCTTTCAGATACTCGGTAGTGCTTCCAGACAGAATCAAGGGGTGAGGTTTCTCTATGACCTCACTGATATTTGGGCTACAAGTCTGCCCAATGATCAGCCTTATGTGAGCTCTCTCCACCATGATTCCCCAGGCTCACTAGCAACTAGCTGACCAAAGCCAGCATAAGCTTTTTGGTTTAAGAGAAACCAAGATTAGAGCCAGGGGTAGAAAGAAATGGAGCCATGTTGGGTAGGTCTTACTCCCAGAATCCTTGAATTGGCTTTAAAGTTGCATGTATGCCTGTAAGCATTATGACAACACATCCTATGGTACACTTTTAACTAATGAGTAAACCATTAAAGGAGATCTTTTTTTATGTTTAGATGCATTTAGCAGGCATAGTTTTGAGCAACTGAGAAAGCAAAGTATTGTGGATTATCAGATTACCAGATTATAAAATTAAATCAAACTATAACACAGCATAAGGACAATTTTTCTTTTCAAAATTAATTCAAAACTATTGCCAGGCTCTAAAGCTGAGATAATATAATTTGTCATGCTGAATTATACTTGCATAACAACGAAGTGAGTACATACCCTTGTGAAGCCAGCAGCAATGAGGGACATTACACATGACTCTTCTCTATCCACTCTTTAAAAGAACAAATAAATGGTTAGAGACAGTTTTTTCTAATCGGTTACATCTCACATCTTTACTAATTTATGTAATATTATCATTGGCATATAATGAATAGTTTTAGATGAATTAGATTAACATACAAGTCAAATGTACAAAGTTAACACAATTTTCTGTTTTAGTTTCCCACTGGCTTTTTGGCAATAGGTGTTAATGCTTGAAACACAGAGACTACACTAGGAGCCAGAACACAGGAGTGAGCACGCAGCCGTGTGATATGTAAACATTTTAAACTAAATTACTTTTATTCTTTTCTTACCTCCCAGTTTAAAATGAAATATAATGTTTTCCCCAATTACGTATAATGTAAATTCTCATAGATATTTTGAGTTAGAAGTCCCTAAGAAATATATCCGGAAAACATTCATACTTCAGGAATGGCATTCTGCCTTGGCTGGCCCTTTTCTAAAGTGAAAGACAGTCCAAAATCACAAAGCCTAGTGTTAAAGTACAAACTCCAGCCATGAATTTAACTGCCAAAGTGAAAGAAAATAAGAAAGAGGAAAAGGCCAAACTAGAAAGGGTGATGCCTATCACAGGACACAAGCTGATATTCAGGCCTCTGTTAAGCACACACATTACACTGACATCTGAATTTCAACACTAAAAAAAGAAAAATATCTTACCTGCGTACTACACCAATAATAACTGTGTTTTCTGAGAGTTTTGATGATCTGATAGACCTTTAAAAAAAAGTTTTAAAATAAATTTAAAGCAATTCTTTAAAAACTAAATATACCTAACCCTAAATTTTGGTAGAACAGTTAAAGTTGGGGGAAAGCGAAAGATCCCTCTACACTCTGGAGTCACCTTCTTGGCTAACTTGACTTTTCTTTCTTCAGGAGACAAACTGCTAACCAGTGGCCTGTGGTGACCCTCAGAATTATGGAGCATGAAGACAGCAGCCAGCTCTGATGACACGCCTTCTATTTGTTCTTGTTCTGGTCTGAGCTGTTTCAGACGGAGAATTTTCCCTACCTAGGGCATCTCCCTTACACGAGAAGGGTCACTCGTCTGTTCCTGTCAAAGGAAGATGCAGGTCTACATGTATCACAGCCAGTGGATGGGGACCAATACAGGGGGGTGAGGCAGCCCGAGGGCCAGCTGGCCACTGCATTCTAAGCAGTGCAGAGAAGGGCTCCCGAGCAGGATGCAGGCAAAACAGTAACAAGATATATTTAAAACTCGGAAATGCAAACTATTCTTATGCATCAGAAAGAGGAGAATCAACCTCACAGGAAAAGTTAAGAACAGAAGACTGACGAAGACAAGTAGAAAACACTGCTCTACTGAAGTACCCAAGGAGCATGAGGCCGCCCTTGGATGGCAAGAAGACCAAACCAGTCACTCCTGAAGGAAATCAAGTCTGAATATCCACAGGAAGGGCTGATGAGGAAGCTGAAGTTCCAATGCTTTGGCCACCTGATGCGAAGAGCCAACTCATTGGTAAGGACCTTGATGCTGGGAAAGATTGAGGGCAGGAGGAGAAGGGGATGACAGAGGATGAGGCGGCTGCATGGTATCACCGACGCAACGATTTGAGTAAACCTTGGGAGACAGTGAAGGACAGGGAAGCCTGGCTGCTCATGGGGTCCATGGGGAAGCCTGTGCTGCAGTCCATGGTGCTGCAAAGAGTCGAACATGACTTAACAACTAAACAATGAGGCTGCCAAAGGGACTGAATTTAACCTTTCTGGAGAAGTAGCTCCCAAGGAAGCCATGGGGAATGAAAATTCAGCCAAGAGATGAGAGAGGGCAGAGATAAACATGACAGAGAAGAACAGAAGCAATATAAACTCCCCACTGAGATGTGTAATGGCTTTGACCCACTCTACACTGCAGGAAACAGCAGGCCTCTCTGGAGAAGAAGAGCTAGGCCACAGGAAGGGGGAGGAACTTGGCACGTGGCCTGGAAGGAAGAGACACACATAAGAGGGTGACTGCACATGGAGAGGTATGCCGGGGGCTAGATCTGGACTCCCCTGTCAAGACAGAAGCAAGCTGGCCCTTGGAGGATGTGTCCACGTTGGGACAGAGAAGAGCCAAGACTCACTGCCTTACTTCAGTTCTGCTGGTTCAAGAATCACTTCTGAATCACAGAATATAGAAAATGACTGGCATGACTATTTATCCACTGTCCCAAGGATGACACATAACATAACCATTCCATATGTGTAAGGGAAAAGTCAAGTCATTGTATACAAAGGATGCCTCAGTTTGGGCAAAATCTTTCTGCAGAGGGCCAGACAGTAAGTATTTTAGGCTTTTCATGTCATGTGGACTCTGTCACAAGTACTCAATCCTGCCCCTGAAGCATAGAGCAGGCACACACAAAACACAAATGAATGGGCCTGCCTGTGCTCCCCTGTGCTTACCCCTGCCTCAGGGTATTGAGGCTAAGTTTTCTTCTGGAGCTCAGGAGGAGCAAGGCTTAGAATCCCAACAGTATATGCAGAGTAGATCTGGGGTTGGGAAGCTGCTCAGGGATGGAGATGTTTCTGCATATCCAGGGAACAGCCAGTTCTCTCATGGGCCACACGGCTCATAACACATACACAGTCTCTGTCAGCATTCTTGCTTTCCCCAGTGGCCACTCGAGCCCTATAGCTTCCATTTCTGCCTAGCATCTCCAGAGGGAACGAACTTAAAGGGCGCTTCTTGCAAGGCTCTATCAGGGAGGCCAGGCCCCAGTCCCATCGTGGTTGCCTGCCTGGAGCAGAGCCGAGCTTGCCTTCCTGGAGCAGGAGCCACAGAAAGGGCTGTGTGAGCTCAGAAGCATAACTGGCACGGCAGACACTCACACAGACGGGGCCCAGCCACTTTTCAAACCTACTGGCTGATACTTACCCCAGCACTAACCTTAAACGGGGAGTGAAAGATGCGGATTCACAAATAGTAGTTCCATGGCTTCTTAGGACATTTCTAGTTGTTCATCTGTTTATATTTCCATCATATCATGAAGATTTAGTGGGAGAAATGGCAACTTTGAAGTATGCCACCAGCCACCTCAAAACAGCTCATATCTTTTTACAGGAGAAACAGAGATCTGAGCGGTAACAGAGCAGGCAGGCAACCACACAGATGACCTCAGTAAGCAGGTCGGGACACAAGGATAAGGGACATGGGGCTGAGGACAAAGTGGAAGGAAAGACCATGTTTCTCAGAGACAAGTGCATCCCTCCAAAGGAGGTCTAACACTATGAAAAGGCAGGGGTGGTGTCCACTCTCACCACTATTATTCAACATAGTTTTGGAAGTCCTAACTACAGCAATCAGAGAAAAAAATAAATAAAAGGAATCCAGATTGGAAAAGAAGAAGTAAAGCTCTCACTGTTTGCAGATGGTGTGATATTATACATAGAAAACCCTGAAGATACTATCAGAAAACTACTAGAGCTAATCAGTGAATTTAGCAAAGTTGCAGGATACAAAATCAATACACAGAAATCACTTGTATTCCTATATACTAACAATGAAAAATCAGAAAGAGAAATTAAGGTATCAATCCCATTCACCAATGCAACAAAAAGAATAAAATATCTAGGAATAAACCTACCTAAGGAAATGAAAGAACTGTATACAGAAAATTGTAAGATACTAATGAAAGAAATCAAAGATGACATAAACAGATGGAGAGATACTCCATGTTCCTGGGTAGGAAGAGTTAATATTGTGAAAATGACTATACTACCAAATGCAATCTACAAATTCAATGCAATCCTTATCAAATTACCAATTTCATTTTTCACAGAACTAGAACAAAAAATTTCACAATTCATATGGAAACACAAAAGACTCTGAATAGCCAAAGTTGTTTTGAGAAAAAAGAATGGAGCTGGAGGAATCAACCTTCCTGATTTCAGATTATACTACAAGGCTACAGTCATCAAGACAGTATGGTACTGGCACAAAACAGAAATACAGACCAATGGAACAAGATAGAAAGGCCAGAAATAAACCCACACACCTACAGATACCTTATTTTTGACAAAGAAGGCAAAAATATACAATGGAGCAAAGATAGCATCTTCAATAAGTGGTGCTAGGAAAACTGGACAGCTACATGTAAAAGAATGATATTAGGACACTTTCTCACATCACACACAAAGATAAACTCAAAATGGATTATAGACCTAAATGTTAGAAACTATAAAAGTCATAGAGGAAAACACAGGCAAAACACTTGATGACATAAATCAAAGCAAGATCCCCTATGACCCACCTCCTGAAAGACTGGAAGCTGCTCAGTGGTGTCTGACTCTTTGTGACCCCACAGACTATACAGTCCATGGAATTCCCCAGGTCAGAATACTGGAGTGGGTAGCCTTTCCATTCTCCAGGGGATCTTCCCAAACCAGAGATCAAACCCAGGTCTCCTGTATTCCAGGCAGATTCTTTACAGCTGAGCCACAAGGGAAGCCCAAGAATACTGGAGTGTGTGTAGCCTATCCCTTCTCCAGGAGATCTTCCCAACCCAGGAATTGAACCGGGGTCTCCTGCATTGCAGGTAGATTCTTTACCCCAGCTCCTAGAGTAATGAAAATAAAAACAAGTGGAACCTAGTTAAAAGCTTTTGAACAGAAAAGGAAATGATAAACAAGATGAAAAGACACCCCTCAGAATGGGAGAAAACAATAACAAATGAAAAGAGTGACAAAGGATTAATTTCCAAAATATACAAGCAGCTCATACAACTCAATACCAAAAAAATAAAATAAAATAAAATAAAAAACTGGGGAAAAGACCCAAACAGACATTTCTCCAAAGACATACAGATGGCTAACAAACACAGGAAAAGATGCTCAACATCGCTCATTATCAGAGAGATGCACATCAAAACTATAATGAGGTATCACCTCAAACTGGTCAGAATAGTCATCAACAAAAAGTCTACAAACAATAAATGCTGGAGAGCACATGGAGAAAAGGGAACCTGCCAGGAGCCAGCGTGAGGAATCCTGCCTGAGGCAATGGTCATAAGGAAGGAAGCCAGACAAAATGCAAAGGTGTGATCGAGCTTCAGGGTTTCCCCCCAGGTTTTCCTGAGCATGTACCCCAAAAACCAGAGTCGGCCTGATTTTATTCTGTGCTTTCCACTCTTCTGACACTCTCTGGAAAGAGTTAACTCAGGGCTTCAGTTAACAGTCTCCTGCAAAAGAATGTCTCAGCTTAAAACCCCTCTTAATGGCTCCCTAACTTGTCTGACAAAGACTTTTACACCTTGTGATTGTTTACAGCCCCTCAACCGGGATAGGCACACAGCTTAAAGCATCTTAAAGATACAGAGCCTTTTCTAAAAAGCTAAAAATTATACTGGTAACAGAAATCACTTGTATTCCTATATACTAACAATGAAAAATCAGAAAGAGAAATTAAGGTATCAATCCCATTCACCAATGCAACAAAAAGAATAAAATATCTAGGAATAAACCTACCTAAGGAAATGAAAGAACTGTATACAGAAAATTGTAAGATACTAATGAAAGAAATCAAAGATGACATAAACAGATGGAGAGATACTCCATGTTCCTGGGTAGGAAGAGTTAATATTGTGAAAATGACTATACTACCAAATGCAATCTACAAATTCAATGCAATCCTTATCAAATTACCAATTTCATTTTTCACAGAACTAGAACAAAAAATTTCACAATTCATATGGAAACACAAAAGACTCTGAATAGCCAAAGTTGTTTTGAGAAAAAAGAATGGAGCTGGAGGAATCAACCTTCCTGATTTCAGATTATACTACAAGGCTACAGTCATCAAGACAGTATGGTACTGGCACAAAACAGAAATACAGACCAATGGAACAAGATAGAAAGGCCAGAAATAAACCCACACACCTACAGATACCTTATTTTTGACAAAGAAGGCAAAAATATACAATGGAGCAAAGATAGCATCTTCAATAAGTGGTGCTAGGAAAACTGGACAGCTACATGTAAAAGAATGATATTAGGACACTTTCTCACATCACACACAAAGATAAACTCAAAATGGATTATAGACCTAAATGTTAGAAACTATAAAAGTCATAGAGGAAAACACAGGCAAAACACTTGATGACATAAATCAAAGCAAGATCCCCTATGACCCACCTCCTGAAAGACTGGAAGCTGCTCAGTGGTGTCTGACTCTTTGTGACCCCACAGACTATACAGTCCATGGAATTCCCCAGGTCAGAATACTGGAGTGGGTAGCCTTTCCATTCTCCAGGGGATCTTCCCAAACCAGAGATCAAACCCAGGTCTCCTGTATTCCAGGCAGATTCTTTACAGCTGAGCCACAAGGGAAGCCCAAGAATACTGGAGTGTGTGTAGCCTATCCCTTCTCCAGGAGATCTTCCCAACCCAGGAACTGAACCGGGGTCTCCTGCATTGCAGGTAGATTCTTTACCCCAGCTCCTAGAGTAATGAAAATAAAAACAAGTGGAACCTAGTTAAAAGCTTTTGAACAGAAAAGGAAATGATAAACAAGATGAAAAGACACCCCTCAGAATGGGAGAAAACAATAACAAATGAAAAGAGTGACAAAGGATTAATTTCCAAAATATACAAGCAGCTCATACAACTCAATACCAAAAAAATAAAATAAAATAAAATAAAAAACTGGGGAAAAGACCCAAACAGACATTTCTCCAAAGACATACAGATGGCTAACAAACACAGGAAAAGATGCTCAACATCGCTCATTATCAGAGAGATGCACATCAAAACTATAATGAGGTATCACCTCAAACTGGTCAGAATAGTCATCAACAAAAAGTCTACAAACAATAAATGCTGGAGAGCACATGGAGAAAAGGGAACCTGCCAGGAGCCAGCGTGAGGAATCCTGCCTGAGGCAATGGTCATAAGGAAGGAAGCCAGACAAAATGCAAAGGTGTGATCGAGCTTCAGGGTTTCCCCCCAGGTTTTCCTGAGCATGTACCCCAAAAACCAGAGTCGGCCTGATTTTATTCTGTGCTTTCCACTCTTCTGACACTCTCTGGAAAGAGTTAACTCAGGGCTTCAGTTAACAGTCTCCTGCAAAAGAATGTCTCAGCTTAAAACCCCTCTTAATGGCTCCCTAACTTGTCTGACAAAGACTTTTACACCTTGTGATTGTTTACAGCCCCTCAACCGGGATAGGCACACAGCTTAAAGCATCTTAAAGATACAGAGCCTTTTCTAAAAAGCTAAAAATTATACTGGTGACAGGTTTCCACTGTTGACTCAATAACTGCTGCCAGGCCCCCATATTCTTTATCTTTTAGACACTTGAAGGATATTAATCAATGTAACAGGGATAGAAAACGGAATATAGTAGTTTTGATGTTAGCAACACTAGACTTTTGAGTTAATTACTTTTCTTTGTTATATATCACTGCACTCCTCTTGTGTCCTTGCTATGTAAGAATGTAACTTTATTTAGTGCTTTCTGAGAGTGGCACCAGACTTTGGGAAGATCAACACAAATAAGTCTTATCGTTGACAAACCCTTATCAGAAAAAAGGCTGTAAAATGTTAATTGGCCCTCTGGCTAGATGATGTAAATCACCTAAGACTTGTGTCTACAATTAGGTATGCAGAAAGAAAGCCTGGTTTTGATAAGACTCAGGGCTGCTGACGCTGCGTAACTTTATATTACCTATTGATCTCTATGTACAATCAAAAAGGTATAAAAGGCCTTTCTAGACAATAGAGGCCAGGCCAGTCGCTGGACTGGTTTCCCCCGTGTCTTCTCTTTACTCTTAGTTTCTGGCTGAATTCCCATCTGGGGCATGGAGGCTCACCATATCTACTTACTTGCCCTGGCTTCTAACATCCGTAAGAGAGGGAGCCCAAGGTGCGGCACCCTCCGATATTCAAACGGACGCCGGTGGCCTAACATAGATGCTTTAAACTTGTCTTGAAGTTTTATTGGCTTTCCACGTAAACCAAGTTATTCAGCATCTTTTCTCAACTTAATTTTCCTATTACTCTATTTCTTCCTAATCTAATCGTATATTTCTAATTAAATAAATTTTTCCTCGCCTATGTCGTTCACCCTTCGAATTACCCTGGATCCACTGGGGCTGGACCCCGGCAGGAACCCTCTTGCACAGTTGGTGGGAATATAAACTGATACAGACACTATGGAAGATGGTATGAAGATTCCTTAAAAAAACTGGGAGGCCTAACATAGATGCTTTAAACTTGTCTTGAAGTTTTATTGGCTTTCCACGTAAACCAAGTTATTCAGCATCTTTTCTCAACTTAATTTTCCTATTACTCTATTTCTTCCTAATCTAATCGTATATTTCTAATTAAATAAATTTTTCCTCGCCTATGTCGTTCACCCTTCGAATTACCCTGGATCCACTGGGGCTGGACCCCGGCAGGAACCCTCTTGCACAGTTGGTGGGAATATAAACTGATACAGACACTATGGAAGATGGTATGAAGATTCCTTAAAAAAACTGGGAATAAAACCATCATATGACCCAGCAATCCCACTCCTAGGCATATACCCTGAGGAAACCAAAACCGAAAAAGACACATGTAACCCATTATTCATTGCAGCACTACTTACAATAGCTAGAACACGGAAGCAACCTAGATACCCATCAACAGATGAATGGATAAGAAGTCGTAGAACATACATACAATGGAATATTACTCAGCCATAAAAAGGAACACAATTGAGTCAATTCTAATGAGGAGGATGAACCTAGAGCCTATTATACAGAGTGAAGTAAGTCAGAAAGAGAAATATTGTATACGAACACGTATATATGCAATCTAGAAAGATGGTACTGATGAATTTGTTTGTAAGGCAGCAGTGGAGAAACAGAGAACACTTACGGACATGGGGAGAGGGGAAAAGAGGATGAGATGTATGGAGAGAGTAATATGAAAACTTACATTACCATATGTAAAATAGATAGCCAATGGGAACTTGCTGTATGTCTCAGAGAATTCAAACAGGGGCTCTGTATCAACCTAGAGTGGTGAGATGGAGAGGGGGATGGGAGGGAGGTTCAAGAGGGAGGAGACATGTGTATACCTATGGCTGACTCATGCTCATGCCTGACAGAAAACAACAAAATTCTGTAAAACAATTATCTTTCCATTAAAAAATAAATTTAAAAAAAGGTAGGAGGGTAGGAGTGTATTCTAGGCTTTTTCTGTTCCATAAGAAAGAAGAACTGGCCAGGAAACAGAAATGCCAGGAACCTAGATTGAAAACTAAGACTCTTTACCTTAGAATTCATGAAAACCAAGATAGAAATGACATGGCACCATCAAGATGTGCCCCAGATGTAAGGAGGACTTCAAAGTCAGGAGAAAAGATGGGGCCTGAGTCCACAGCATGACATTCTGCAGGCTGTACAAGCAAACTGGCAAGCCCCCAGAACCAGGCTCCCTGGTGTGATGCTTGTGTCTGACTCGGCTGTGCACAACAGAACACTCTAGAGAAAGCGGCTTCAACAAGACTCAGCTCCCACATGAAAAGACGTGCAGAGGCAGGGAATCCAAGCTGCCATGGCACTTTGCAACATCAGGAACCTGGCTTCTCCTGTCTTGGTTTCTTCCCATAATCCAAGACAGGTGCCAAGCTCTAGCCATAATCTAGAGAACAGTTAAGAAGGGTGTGCCTTCTCCCTTCATGGACACTTTTCAGAAAATGCGTGTGATATGTCCATCACCCAGCGGCAAGAAAAGCTAGGGGGCGCAGTGTCTGTTCTAGGTGGCTGTCTCCCCACCGAAACACTAGAAATTCTATTAAGAAAAGAGTACATCTGGGTCATTACTATCTTTCTAAATTCCATATATATATGTGTCAGTATACTGTATTGGTGTTTTCCTTTCTGGCTTACTTCACTCTGTATAATAGGCTCCAGTTTCATCCATCTCATTAGAACTGTGTCAAACTTATTCTTTTTGAGGGCTGAGTAATACTCCATTGTGTATATGTACCACTGCTTTCTTATCCATTTATCTGCTGATGGACATCTGGGTTGTTTCCATGTCCTGGCGATTATAAACAATGCTGCAATGAACACTGGGGTACATGTGTCTCTTTCAATTTGGGTTTCCTCAGTGTGTATGCCCAGCAGTGGGATTGCTGGGTCATAAAGCAGCTCTATTTGCAATTCTTTAAGGAATCTCCACACTGTTTTCCATAATGGCTGTACTAGTTTGCATTCCCACCAACAGTGTAAGAGGGTTCCCTTTTCTCCACATCCTCTCCAGCATTTATTGCTTGTAGAACATGATTTTTTAGAAATAACCCACTCCAAAAATAATGCTACATCTCAAAGTGAAAATACTACAGCTTTTTAAGGTTAATGAACATGTATTTTAGAAGGTTTTCTTTAAAAGAGCCCTTTCAGGGGACTTTCCTAGCAGTCCAGTGGTTAAAAGACTCCACCATTCCAACACAGGGGGGTGTGGGTTCAATACTTACTTGGGGAACTAAGATCCCACCTGCCACAAGGTGCAACCAACAACAAAAAAGGCCCTTCTACAACTTTTTCTATTTAGAAGAAAGTAATTTCTTTCCCATTTGTAATTTTTCATGCTATTTTCAATATGTACCTTTTCGTTTACCAAATATCCAAAATACATTCTACATGTTGTCAGAATTCAAATACAAAGTAAAAATACCTTTGGGATGCCCATACGTCTTACCCTTCATCCCACTTGCTCTCCTCAGATGTAAACATTACTTTCAGTTTGTTCTACACGATCCAACTCTTTGTAATGCCTGTGCATGAATATATTTATGTACAGCAATACTTGCAGGTCTGTCTGTTTGTTTTATAGAACAGGTCAGTATACAGCCTCTGATGAACTAAAACTTCCTCACAAAAGAAAAAGCATTTGAAAGCATATCATCCTCTGAAAAACTTTTGCCTTTTCCCTTTCATAACTCTCCACTCACCTGGACCCTGGAGGATTAAGGGCCAGCTTAATGAATGGCTGAGGAGGCAGGAGGAAAAGTCAAGAGACAGCCCCAAATTCCTTCCTCAGAAGAAATTTCAAGAGACAGGAAGAAGTAATCAAATAGTTTAAAACTGTACTTGAAAATGGAACAAGTATTAACACCCCAAAATAACTCTTCCCAAAACTGAACTTATTACTATTAATATATGGTAAGAATCAATAGAAACCGGCCACTTACATCATTTATGCGTGGGGAAAAAAGAATAATCAAAGTATACAATTTAGTGGTAGTGAGAAATGAGGCTGTTTCCTATTTTACTCCATCCTTTTTACCACATTCAAGAAACTGCTCACAAACTTGTCTTACTAGATTTTTTTAGTCTTTTAATACAGTTAACAAATAGAATTTTTGATTAAATATTTTTTTTATTTAGGATCCCAAAGAGAGCTAGTATTTTCCCTATTGTTGCACCTATCAAACAGTATTAGTATAGACAAGTCTGGCTATAGTCATGGTCAGCAAACTCCAGCCTGCAGGCTAAATCCAGTCTCTTGTCCACTATATACAGTCTACAAACTAAGAATGGTCTTTACCTATTTACATGTTTGGAGGAAAAACAGTATTTTGTGACACATGAAAATTAGATGAAATTCAAATGTTGGTGTTCATAAACAAAAACTTCCATTAAGAATAAATCCATGCTAAGTCATTTATGCATTGTTGAAGCTGTTTCATGCTACAAGACAACAGCTGTCAGGGCGTGTGGGGCACTCTTATCATTTCACAGTGCTGCCAGAAAACCACAACCTGCAGTGCTTTTCATGCTTCTAAGGCAGAGTGGAGTGTGGATTATGTATTTCCAATCAGATGGCAGAGTGCTGTGCTTATTATGTATCAACACTAAAGAATATAATATACTTGGACATGACCAAAAGTACTAGTTTTCTGTTACGGTGGAACAAACTACCAAAAACTTAGCAGCGTATAGCAACATATTTATTAGTCCAAGTTTCTGTGGATCAGAACTCTGGGCACGACTCAGCTGAGGCATTTGCTCAGGATTTCACAGACTTCATCAAAAGATCAGCTAGACGATATTCTTATCTGGAGGTGAAAATGGGGAAGAATCTTCTTCCAAGTTCCTTCACATTGTGGACAGAACTCACACCCTTGCAGTGTATACTTGATGCTGTCAGCTCCTTGCTGGTTCCCAGACAGAGGCCACCCTCAGGTCCTACACGATGTCGACAGTCCCCAGCAGCTACCCGCAGTCCCTCGCCACACAGACTTCTCCAAAATGGCCACTTCTTACACCCCTAAGCAGAAGAAATTCAAATGTTGGTGTTCATAAACAAAAACTTCCATTAAGAATAAATCCATGCTAAGTCATTTATGCATTGTTGAAGCTGTTTCATGCTACAAGACAACAGCTGTCAGGGCGTGTGGGGCACTCTTATCATTTCACAGTGCTGCCAGAAAACCACAACCTGCAGTGCTTTTCATGCTTCTAAGGCAGAGTGGAGTGTGGATTATGTATTTCCAATCAGATGGCAGAGTGCTGTGCTTATTATGTATCAACACTAAAGAATATAATATACTTGGACATGACCAAAAGTACTAGTTTTCTGTTACGGTGGAACAAACTACCAAAAACTTAGCAGCGTATAGCAACATATTTATTAGTCCAAGTTTCTGTGGATCAGAACTCTGGGCACGACTCAGCTGAGGCATTTGCTCAGGATTTCACAGACTTCATCAAAAGATCAGCTAGACGATATTCTTATCTGGAGGTGAAAATGGGGAAGAATCTTCTTCCAAGTTCCTTCACATTGTGGACAGAACTCACACCCTTGCAGTGTATACTTGATGCTGTCAGCTCCTTGCTGGTTCCCAGACAGAGGCCACCCTCAGGTCCTACACGATGTCGACAGTCCCCAGCAGCTACCCGCAGTCCCTCGCCACACAGACTTCTCCAAAATGGCCACTTCTTCACACCCCTAAGCAGAATCTACAGCTCCAGTCTTAAAGAATAAGTCTTAAATAAGGCAACGCGTAACCTTCTTTCACACCCAAGTCCCAATCTTTGCTCCAATA
The DNA here is from genome assembly GCA_006408675.1 of Madoqua kirkii. Lineage (NCBI taxonomy): Eukaryota > Metazoa > Chordata > Mammalia > Artiodactyla > Bovidae > Madoqua > Madoqua kirkii. The sequence continues at coordinate 5,382 of SJYC01010302.1, read as the reverse complement.
CGTCAGTTCTCCCAGGTCTTGGAATCCTTGCTAGCTGCTTCCAAACCTCTTTGCTGTTATCTGCCTGGCTATGTACTAGAAGAGCACTGTATTAAAAAAAAAAAGAAGAAGAAGAAGTCATCTTGGAATCTCAACTAGTTGTAAAGCCTTAGGCAAGGCCTAATCTGTCTAAGCTTATTTTAATAATGATGAAAATAGGAGGATTACACTAAGAGACTTCTGAGGCTATTCTACATTATACACATTATTATAATTGTCTGCTGTATTTGATAACAAGGATTCATTATATGTAACCTGGTGATCTCTGAACCTAGCATACAGTCAGGCACCTAGGACAGTCAATACCTACTACAGATTAACAAATGAGTTTTCTTCTATCGCTAAACATTTTCAGGTTTTGCTGGTATGATTCCTACCTAGAGCGTTCCTAGCTACCTATCACCACAGCCCCCGGCATCACCACACCTGATGCACTCACTGAATGAACCTCTCCAACCAGTATGCTACAAGCCCTGCCAGGAATGTCCTGTAGGTGACAGCGTTCCCTTGCCTGAATTACTCTTCTAATACGGTCTATGTTTGTGCCTTTGGTGCTGATTCGTTCTACACCTAAGAAAAATCAGTTTTGAAAATTGCAGATATCCTTTTAGCTACAGTTAATAACTGGTACATCAGAAGTCACAAATCCAAATGCCCGAAGAGGTACCATAAAGTGAATCAAACAGAGTGTGAGACAGTAAGTAGTACTGGGGGCTCTAGCGATCTGGAAAGCAAGTACTCCAATTAAAAGAGGCAGCTACCACTCAGCTGTAAACAACTGCTACCATTCAGGACCATTAGAAGTCCAAACTTTTCAAGAAGAATCCAGAAACCTGGGTTTTACATAAAATCTCTCCAGTTGCCATTGCTGAGCACTTAATTTGCTACTACATATTTTAAATAGATCAGCTCATCAGTTCCCACAATTATAAGATATTACTTCAATCCCTATTTTTACCAATAAGGAAACTAAAATGTAGAACAATTATACAACTTGATCAGCATCATCAAGTTAATAAATGGTATAGTGAGACCATGATCACAGATTCCTGAGTTCACATTCTTACCCACTTAAACTCTGATGGTGTTTCCACTAATCCTCCGACCTCCTAAAGTCTAAACTGTGTCTGCCTTTCTGTCTAGATCGGCAGGTACAGTCTGTCCCTTCCGGTCAGCCTGTCCTGTCTCTACAGTACCTCAATGTTGCCAGATCCAATCTGAGCCAAGGTGGCATTTTAAAGAACCCTCTGCCAAAAGACTAGTTCTTCAGTACCATGTAGAATGGAAGATCTGAGAACCAACTTCCTTGTGTTTTTCCTAGTCTTGATTAAGAGTTCATTGTTTTACCATTTAAGTGTGATATTGGCTGTGGTTCCCTGAGTGTCCACCCTATGTGAAATATGCTGGTCAATAAGCCCCATCTGTGTAGGCAGATTCAAGAGGCTGAGACAGAAAAAGGCAGCAGAGCAAACAGAATGGCAAAGAAAACTCAAGCTCACTGCCCAGAAATAGTAACCTAACCACTCCTTCACAAATATGAACTGACAATCACTAGATTCATGAAGAAAAGGAACAACAGAATAGAAAAATGCCCCCCAATTCTTAAAAATACAGGGAGGTACACCATTCAGAAAAAGGAACAAAACTTCAAAAAAAAAAATCCTCAGTGACTTTTGAGGACAATAATAAACACTGAGTAAGAAAATAATGCCATAGTATATGGAATAACCGAAGTAGGAAAACAATCCTATTATGTGAAAGAAACATGTAAAGAAAGAAAAAATAAAGGAATAGAGACAGAAAGAAGCAATTCAATACCTCTGACTTCCAATTAATAAGATAAATGAGCATTAAGGACAGAGGAAATTAAGAAATTTTTCCTGAGCTACAGCAAAAAGGGCCCTGGGGGCTCATCAAGGAAGAAAACTAGGGAATTCCCGGGCGGCCCAGTGGCTAGGAATCCATGCTTCCACTGCAGCAGGCACAGGCTCGGCGGCTGTTTGGGGAAGACGATCCCACACGCTGCAGATGCAGCAAAGAAAAACAAAGAAAAGCTAACACAGGCATTCCACTGTACGTTCTGGGAGTGTGAAAGTGAAAGTGAAGTCACTCAGTTGTGTCCGACTCTTTGCGACCAGTGGACTGTAGTCCACCAAGCTCCTCCGTCCATGGGATAATCCAGGCAAGAATACTGGAGTGGGTTGCCATTTCCTTCTCCAGGGGATCTTCCCAAACCAGGCATCGAACCCAGGTCTCCCACATGTAGGCAGACGCTGTAACCTCTGAGCCACCAGGGAAGCCCCTCTAAGAGTGTATGCAAGGTTAATTGATTTTCAGCTTTTAGTCAGTTTTATCCCCCCCAAATAAGATGTTACTGATGAAAATGTAAATTTTTCCAGTGTTAACATTGCAATTGACAGACGCTCAGCTGCTAAGGCGGAGTAGAAGAGGTAGCGGGAAGGACAGGGATACGAACACCTGCATCTTAGTTAAGCACAGATAAAAGAGATAATGCAAAATTTGCTAGAACAAAACTACAGAAATCTAAGAACAAAAGTGTCAAAGGGGAGCAAAAGATGAAGTAAATATAATAACTACCCAAACATTTAAAGACAAAAGGGGATGAGGGAGTATGTGAGGTAAAATTTCATCACTCAGCAGATAACTGAGTGCAACATTTCGCAAATGTATGCATTTGCAAACAATATAATTTTACTTTTTCTTTTCCAACTTGGCTACATTTCTTTTTCTTGCCAAACTGCACTGGCTAGGACCCCCTGAGTTATGCTGAATAGAAACATGAGAGGGGGCATCCTGATCACAGAGGAAAAGCTTTCATTCTTGCACCATTAAGTAAGATGTTAGCTGTAGGCTTGTCACATGTGACCTTTATTGAGATACATTCCCTCTCTATCTAATTTGTTGAGAGTTTTCTCATATAGGAACTTGAGTTTTGTCAGATGCTGTTTATACACCTATTAGGATGATCAGACCATTTTTTCCTTCATTATGTTAATGTCACGTATCACATGTATTGATTTGTGTATGCTGAATCATCCTTGGATCCAGGGATAGATCACACTTGATCATGGTATATTAATATAATCTTACAGGTGTTCTGTTAAATTCACTGAGTTTATACTTTATTGAGAACTTCTGCACCTATCTTCACCAGAGATACTGGCCTTTGACCTCTTCTTGTAATGACCTACCTGGCTATGGTATCAGGATAATAATGCTGGACTCAAGAAGCAAGTCTGAAAGTGTTCCCTCCTCTTCAATTTTTTGGAAGAGTTAGAGTAAGACTGATGTTATTTCTTTAAACATTTGGTGCAATTTACCAGTAAAGCATAACCTCAGATATGTAGATGACACTGCCCTTGTGGCAGAAAGTGAGAGGAGCTAAAAAGCTTCTTGATGAAAGTGAAAGAGGAGAGTGAAAAAGTTGGCTCAAAGCTCGACATTCAGAAAACTAAGATCGTGGCATCTGGTCCCATCACTTCATGGCAAATAGAAGGGGAAACAGTGGAAACAGTGTCAGACTTTATTTTGGGGGACTCCAAAATCACTGCAGATGGTGACTGCAGCCATGAAATTAAAAGACGCTTGCTCCTTGGAAAGAAAGTTATGACCAACCTAGATAGCATATTCAAAAGCAGAGACATTACATTGCCTACAAAGGTCCGTCTAGTCAAGGCTATGGTTTTTCCTGTGGTCATACATGGATGTGAGAGTTGGACTGTGAAGAAGGTTGAGTGCCAAACAACTGATGCTTTTGAACTGTGGTGTTGGAGAAGATTCTTGAAGAGTCCTTTGGACTGCAAGGAGATCCAACTAGTCCATTCTGAAGGAGATCAGCCCTGGGATTTCTTTGGAAGGAATGATGCTAAAGCTGAAACTTCAGTACTTTGGCCACCTCATGAGAAGAGTTGACTCACTGGAAAAAACTCTGATGCTGGGAGGGATTGGGGGCAGGAGGGAAGGGGACGACAGAGGATGAGATGGCTGGATGGCATCACTGACTCGATGGACATGAGTCTGAATGAACTCTGGGAGTTGGTGATGGACAGGGAGGCTTGGCGTGCTGCAATTCATGCGGTTGCAAAGAGTCAAACACAACTGAGTGACTGAACTGCACTGAGACTCCAATTATTATGAATCTTACAAATCTTGATGTCAACTCTTATATAGTGTAACACTCTATTAGGTATCTTTGTCTCCCTTAGGTTAAATCCAGGTAAAAATCAACTTTAAGTACAATGTAAAATAAATTAATGCCATAAACATATACAAGGTTAAGTGGTTATTAGACAAGCATTAGGGAAATCTATGTTTGACTCTGTGACCCTGAAGAAAAATATACTGTTAACATTCTTGACTAAGGCAATGATGGCCCTGATTCTATTTCTCCTGTTCCTAGGAATTACTGTGCCCTCTACACTATATATTTCTGATGGAAAGGCTCTGGGTTAAAGTGAAATTGCAGAGAAGTAAAAAAGAACAATGACGGAGATGGGAAAATTTTGACAGTAGCAACAATACATTTTTCAAAAATTTGGTGGAGTACAGCAGTCTAGTCAAGGCTATGGTTTTTCCAGTGGTCATGTATGGATATGAGAGCTGGATGGTGAAGAAAGCTGAGCGCTGAAGAATTGATGCTTTTGAACTGTGGTGTTCGAGAAGACTCTTGAGAGTCCCTTGGACTACAAGGAGATCCAACCAGTCCATTCGAAAGGAGATCAGCCCTGGGTGTTCTTTGGAAGGAATGATGCTAAAGCTGAAACTCCAGTACTCTGGCCACCTCACGGGAAGAGTTGACTCATTAGAAAAGACTCTGATGCTGGGAGGGGTTGGGGGCAGGAGGAGAAGGGGACGACAGAGGATGAGATGGTTGGATGGCATCACCAACTCGATGGACATGAGTTTGGGTAAACTCTGGGAGTTGGTGTTGGACAGGGAGGCCTGCCGTGCTGCGATTCACGGGGTCACAAAGAGTCAGACATGACTTGGCGACTGAACTGGGATACTAACACATGAAATGGATAACATATAGTTCAATACCCATACTGAATTTTTCTGCTTTTGAGAACACAAGCAAAACCAGAAATATGAGTAGATAAGATTCAGAGTGTCCATTAAAATTACACTAGTTTATGAAAAGCCCACAAAGCTTCTCTGAGATGCTTTAAATTCAAAAATTACAAGGAAAGGAATAGGAAAATACAGCTTCAAGACTTTAAAATTGGGCAACTATTGTAATAAAAACTATTGAGAAAAGACAATTTCATAGAAATATCCCTAGTTTACAAGTTCTCATAACACAAGGTAGTGATTCACATGGCT
>SJYC01010300.1:0-11924 GCA_006408675.1 Madoqua kirkii | reverse complement strand
GGTGGAGGGGTGGGGGTGGAGGCTGAAATCCAGCCCCAGGCCATGAGCCCCGGCCCTGGGCTGCTACCTGGAAGAAGAGACACATTTTCGCAGTTTCTCCAGAAACACTGTGTGTGTTGGCAGGACTCCTACACTACTTGAGGCCTCTGGTTGATGGTATGATTTCAAACCAAAACCACAGCAGCAGTAGAACTAGATCTGGAAACCTTCTCACAAGATACTTCCTACCTGCCGGCCCAGGTCCCATCTCTCCCCTCAAGCAGTGATCCATCCTACAGTAAATCCATGTAACAAAACCTGTGGAGTGACGGAGGACATCCGTGTCTATTTCCAACTGTGAGAAGCTGATATTTACCAATTATGGGACAAAGGCTCAGTTTCCTTGCTTTGTAGGAACCTCATCCCTCAGAAGGTGTAAGGATGAGGGTCTCTGCTCCTCTAGGCCCAAGACTGAGGACGGATCTCTGCAGCGTAAAGGAAGGGTGAGCACGGACATTCCATGCACTGTCTCTCCTCCGGAGCTGGGCAGCCACAGGCCAGCCTCATCGGGAGCCACAGATGGATGCTGAAGCCAGACTTTCTGAGAGATGATGATCCAGGAGGCCCCAAGAGAGTCGAGAGAGAGAGGCACTCTCTACAGTCACTCTCACAATGCATTAGGAAGGAAGGCAAGAGGCACCAAGAGAGACCAAAGAACAATGAAGTTTCTGTTGTTTTTTATTAAAAAACGAATGAAATCAAAGAACAAGAAATGATAGAAGCCTACTGCTTGAAGAAGACAGTGAAGCCACTGAGGAAAAAGGAAGAAAATGACAGGAAAAAGAAGGAAAATTCATTTTGCTAATTTTCTAGTGTTGAGAGGTGGAGTTTCATGAAAGAAAAGAGACAACAGTCAACAGGAGGGCTGTGCCACCGACCAGGATAAAGCAGCTGTAACATTTGGGTCCTCTATGTGAACCACGGGCTGCAGCCTCTTACAAAGGATGCTCATGACATTTGCTGTGAAGGATCAAGGAGATAAAAAAATAAAGTCTGAAAGGGGAAGAAAAAGTACTTATGAATAGCATAAAAATATGTACCAGGTCACAAAGAAAACCTTAAAACATATTCCTAAAAGCAAAACTTGTACAGTCTTTATTTCCAACCATAAAGCAATCAAACCAAAAATTAAAACATAAGAAATAGCCCCTACCTGGAAATTTAAAAAAATATTAACTCATGTAAGTGCTGGATCAGAGAGCGGAATGCAAACTCTACCTATAGATTAGTTGGAAAATAATAAAAACGTGACTATAATGTAACGAGGCCTACAGGATACTAGAAAATTTTACTCAGAGGCAAAACTCAGTCTTAGATCTGTCACGAAACAAGAGTTAAGTAAATATACTAAACTTCCAATTCACTAAATTTGAGAAAATCAACAGTTTGAACTTTAGGAAATGGGAGAGAGAACAATAAGTTAAAGGCAATAATTAGTAAAACTTTAAAATGCTAATGACTAGCTTGATTTAAAAAAATACATAATATTTGTATATTGTATTGGTCCCAACCTGAAGGACAAGATAAAAATATGGGCAGCTAAGGACAAAAGTCCCATTCCTGGGAAAACAATTTTGAGGACATGGTCTTCACCAAAAGTGGAAGAAGGAACTTTTACAAAGGACAATGTACCTTTATGATCTCAACTTATGAAAATAACTCACCATTGCATTAATTCTAAGAAAGAAAAGAAGCTCCAGATTGTCTTTAAAGATTGTAGATTCCACTTCAGTATAATTTTAGCAGTGTCATTTCAAACATTAATGTCTCAGCAATTCTATTTTGTCATGAACACTGACTGTATTTACTTAACTTGACTGCATTCTAACCTTACATCCTGTCTACGGGATATGTCCGGCTCTCAGGACCTCTGTTGAGCGGTGTCCCAGCAGGGCCAGACAGCTACTTACCATTGCCCCCCCAAAATAACCACCACCAGGAAATCTGATGACATTACTCAGCGAGCAGACGTCAGCAGCTGGTCCTCAGAGAGTAAACAACTTCCCAAGAGCTCTGGATTAGGGGATCGGAATGACTAGAACTGGTGGGTCCATTCTTTCTTTGTGTATCAAAATCAGAATCAAACTGACCTAATACTTCAGACCACAGCCCTCTTCATAATTTTTTATTTTTCACATTAATTTTAGAAGGGAATAGTCATTTTCAATTTTAATAACACAGTTATCAGCTTCGAAAGCAACTGATACTTTTAGGTAATATAAAAACAACAGTGTATTTGTGGGCTTATATTAATAATTATACAAGGGGCTGAGTTAGTCTTTCAGGTTTTTTATATTTATATGTTTGTTAAGATTTATTGTTACATTGGGATATTAGATTGGGATGATGTTTGTACTTTAATAAAGTAATTTTTTGTTAATATGGCTCATGGAAGTCTAAAATTATTATTAGACACCTTGATGAACCACCTTTCAGTGGTTCTTTTGTTTGCCTAACTGACCTAACATCATGACCCTGTAGGGCAAAGTTACCATGTTATGACTCTGATCGCAGTGGGGGAGGACAGGAAAGAGATATATAATTCCATCCTGTCTCAATATCCTACTCCCCTGACCCTCCCTGTCCTGTCCCTTGCCTGCTTTTTTTTCCCTTGTAGCTTTAGTTCCCATTTCCCACACTACATATTTTGTTATCTTATTGAAAGAGTGTCAATATTTATCTGCCTTATTCATTGCTAAATTTCCAATACCCAAAACAGTCCTTGGCACATGGTAGGCAGTCAAAAAATATTTCTGAATCAATGTTTACTCAACAGCTAATCTTTTTTAACCAATCATTTATCTAAAAATCATAATCATACAAGCTTATAAATAACATGGGTATATAACAGCACTTCCAGGTTTCAGAGTATTTTCACTTATTAAAGGAACACAAAGAAAGGGAGGAATCTTCAGAAAAGCCTGAACACCAGGAACCACAGAAGAATCATGTGATCTATCTTTTTCCTACAACCCCTTATTAGAAACAGAAAGTTATGCTGGGATCAATTTATATTAATTGTTTACAAACGCAGGAACTACAGTAAAGATGTGAATCAGATTTTGTCTTCAGCCTAACTGTCCGTGCCCTCCAGGTTTGCCTGTGCAGCCAGTGGCTGTCTTGTCTGCCTCTCCCAGCAGAGTGGTAACTTCATCAAAGGGGCACAGCCTGGGAAACAGTCAGGTGTGTTCTTAGGTGGGAAGAGTCAAAATTAGTTCTGACATTTGTGGACCACAAGCCATGCACAGAGCCAGGTACTAGGAGTGCAAAGACCAAATGCCCACCCTGTCCTTGAGTGGTAGCAGGGGACTACGTAAATGATGACAATGTGGTGCAGGTTTAAAAGAGAAAGGTGTCTGAAAGTGAAAGTGAAGTCGCTCAGTCGTGTCTGACTCTGAGACCCTGTGGACTGCGGCCTACCAGTCTTCTCCGTCCATGGGATTCTCCAGGAAAGAATACTGAAGTGGGCTACCATTTCCTTCTCCAGGAGATCTTCCTGACCCAGGGATTGAACCTGGGTCTCCTGCACTGGAGGCAGACTCTTTAACCTCTGAGCCACCAGGGAATGTCCCCACCCTGTGAGTAAGATAAGCTCATTAACTCCATTTTATTGATGACCAAACTAAAGCTTCTCTGGAGGAGGAAATGGCAACCCACTCCAGTATTCTTGCCTGGAAAATTCCATGGACAGAGGAGCCTGGCAGGCTACAGTCCATGGGGTAGCAAACAGTCAGACACGACTGAACCACCACCACCACCACCACCACCCTGAAGCTTAAAGCGCTGGTAGCAGGCAATGGTGGCAACTGGGTCCAGTTCTTGGGAGCTTAATTCTCGTCGTCTTTTCATGATCTCCTGGGAAAGACACCTGACAGTAACCTGTATCTAACTGAAACAAGACAAGAACCTGGAAAGCAGCATCCGCCCACTCCACAAACCTTTGTTAAGCACCCACAAGGTATCCAACGGTTTCCCAGGCACTGGGCATTCAATAGACACCAGATAACATCTCTACAAAACAGGGAGGGATCTGAGGGAGAGTAAGTGGGCTGCTGTTTGGAATCAGAGTCAAGGAAGTCTCTCTGAGGTGGCACAGGGTGGCACTGTGGAAGGCGAGATTTGGACGAGGAGTCAGCCATGCCGGGAATGGACGAGGGGACACCAGGCAGAGCACAGGACTGGGGGTGGGACCAGGGGGAATCTGAGGAAAGAGGGGGAGAAAGCAATATGAGCTTAGGCCAGGCAGGAGCTGTAACATGCAGAGCTTTCTAAGCCGGGACAGGAAACTGGGGTTTTATTCTAAATTTCATGAAAAGCCCACCTGAGGGTTTTACCCAAGGGAATGATATGATCCGATTATTGTTTTCTAAAAAGATCCCTTCAGCTACCTGTGGAGAAGAGTCAATGAGAGGATGAGCGGGGAGGCAGAGAGACAGGAATAAAGCTCTTGGAGTAGTAGTCCAGACAGGTAACAGAAGATGCTTGCTTGGCCTGGTAGTTGCCATGGAGATGGGTAGTTGAATCTGGAATATGTTTTGGAGATGGACTGATCAGGACTTATTGATGAACAGAATACAACCAAATCCACTGATTCCCAGATCACAGCTGTCATATCTGACTAGAAGTTTTGTACCAGTGTTGTGTAGAAATCTGAGGAAGGCATCCTGGAGAAACTTGGTCTTTTCCAGATCCACCCACAAGATGGCACCAAGAGCTACCCTGAGGCAAAGCTCCCTCCTAGCTTCTTCCCCTAGTCCTTGTCTGAGGGCAATCTAAACACCCCATGCGTGCAGACTAAGTTGCTTCAGTCATGTCCGACTGTTTGCAACCCCCTGGACTGTAGCCCACCAGGCTCCTCTGTCCAGGGGATTCTCCAGGCAAGAACACCAGAGTGGGTTGTCATTTCCTCCCCCAGGGATCTTTCCTACCCAGGGATCAAACTCGAATCTCTTTTGTCTCCTTCATTGGCAGGTGGGTTCTTTACCGCCACCTGGGAAACCCAGTATCCATTTTCAATGTCCTATAGTCTCTTCTCTCCGCTTACCTACTCTTAATTTGCCCTCCAGTCAATTTACAGAGCACATATTTACAAGAAGCCTCAATTGGATCCCAAAATCAAGTCACAGGCTGCAGTGAAACTGTTGAGGCTCTTTTCCCCCCAAAACTCATAGTGTTGGGAAAAGAAGGGTGTCTGGATTAATGAGCTATTTAAAGAACTTAAACACAATTCCTGACAGTGAGTAATGTGCAGTAAATTCTAAATATCTACAGAAAAGGTTTTCCAAGAAGTTTTTGCTATGAAAGTATACTTTTACTAACACGCACAGGCATTTTTAAAACTGTATTTTTCCAAACAGCTATGTTTTGCAGAGCACTCACGTAATCGCTAATAAGAACCATGAACATCATGATACCTTAAAATACTATACAAAATAGAACCCACTTCTTAAATATTAATGTAGTTGGTACAAGGGACAAATAAAGGTTTTCTTGAAACCCTCGAAAAGGACTGACTGCCTCTGAAGGTGAAAACAGAAAGAACCAACCCAGAAAAAAATGAGGCTAGCCAACTGAAGGATAACCCAACCCATGTGCGAGCTCTCTCTAACTGTGTCACTGAAATTTAAGAGTCCCTCAAATCCAACAGCAGAAATCTGAGATGTAACGTCACGGAGGCCAGATGCGAGTCTACTTCTCACTCATGCATGGCTGCTTAGTCGCTCAGTCGTGTCCAACTCTTTGCAACCTTCTAGACTGTATCTTGTCAGGCTTCTCTGTCCATGGGATTTTTCAGGCCAGAATACAGGAATGGGCTGCCATTTCCTTCTCCAGGGAATCTTTCTGACTCTCCCGTGTCTCCTTCACTGCAGGCAGATTCTTTACCTGCTGAGTCATCGGGGAAGCCCACTTCTCCCCTAGATCCTCCTAAAAGAGGAGAATGACCACTTGTATGAACTGGTCAGAATGAGAAGAAGGGTATACAGGCTGCCAGGGAGTGAGAAGAGAGACACTGAGAACTCAGTGTTATTGACTCAGCTCCCTCCCAGAGAAAACCTGAATCCAGAAGGCATGGATGACGTGCAGACAAGAGGAACATTCCTGACCAAAGATTAATAAGTTAGCATCTTGCCTCTGTCTGGGACAAGTCTATTTCAGGCATATTTTCATGAACAGGTCATGTTTATCGCACACCCTGCACACTCAGACAGCAGTCCACCTTGTTCAGAAGGCCCGACAGCTGCCTGCCCGCTGGCTGACCACACCAGCCATCCTGAAGCAAACAGCAGCCCAGGTTTCACCAGGTTAGCTTCATAAACCTCAATGCTATCTGAAGTGGCTTACACACACAACAAAACGAATTCTCCACTATCACCCAAGCTTCCCTTCACCAGTACTCCTGAGGTGGAAGAGATAGGGGTTTGAACTCTGACCTCTCTCCCCTCAAAAAATAGTAACTTTAGGCAAGTTTCTTCGTTTTGCTAAGTCTCGCCTGGAAAAAGCAGTGGGGACGGGGGAGCCTGGTGGGCTGCCGTCTATGGGGTCGCACAGAGTCAGACATGACTCAAGTGACTTAGCAGCAGCAATGAAGCAGAAATGAGTAACAGATTTTCAGCTCTCTGCATGGTGCCGGCACAGAACCATTATCACTAGTGAAAGCGGCTGCATACACATTCACAGTGCCCCCTGTCTGCTTCCAGAGCAAGGACGGAATCCTTGCTAGGTGTGGAAGCCAAACACGTAGGTGTTGGCAAAAAGTGGGCTTTCAAACTGAAAGCTATTTGAAAAAGACGCAGAGTTAACACTGCTCATCCCCACCTCCTTCTTGTGTTAAATCATCAGACGCCCTGAACGCAACAGTTCTCAACTTGAGGGTCTACTGTTGAAACCATCTCCCAGTCCTCTTTTACGAGGGCTATCCAGACAGTCTCAGTAATGGCCTACATGGTTTTGTTTAACAAATAATACTGGTTTCTTTAAAACTTTCTTTTGGAACATTTTTCACTACTCATTATGTCTAATTCCAAATTTCAAATAACCAGCTCAGAAAAATATAGGAAAAAGTCATTTCCGGTTTAGAAAACTGAACTCTTGAGTTTCAGAAGAGAAACCACTGAGGAAAGAGGGAGGTATATATTAAATAATGAAGACAGTAACACTATCAACAGAGATGAGCAGCCCGTGGGGTAGATGAAAGCCTTGGATCCAGGATGGGGGTTCAGCATGGGGGTTGAGGGGAGAATGGCTAGAGTGTTGGCCCTAAGTCATGGAAAATCCCTGCCTCCCCCTTCAGTGCTCACAGCAGCAAAGAGCCCAGGCGAGAGGCTCCCCGGGGAGGCTGTCTTCTCCCAGGGCTGCTTCTTCCTAATGGTTTTAAGGTAAAATCTTGACCAGAAGTTGTCTGTTATTTGTATTTTAAAAATGCATATTTACAGCCTCCAAACTAAATATATATATACATATTTAATAATTTTATTTATTTTTGGCTGTGCTGGGTCTTCATTGCTGCATGGGCTTTTCGCTAGTGGAGTGGGGGCTACTCTCTAGTTGTCCACAGGCTTCTCATTGCTGTGGTTTCTCTTGCAGAGCACAGGCTCTAGGCACGCGGGCTTCAGTAGCTGCAGCTCCGGCTCTAGAGCACAGGCTCAATAGTTCTTTGCCTTTTCTAGACTACCAAGCAGCTGGAATCACACAAGTATGTAGCTTTTCCAGACTGGCTTCTTTGACTTAGTAATACGTATTTAAGGCTCTTCCATGGCTTTTTTGTGGCTTGATAACCCATTCCTTTCAGTACTAACTAATATTCCACTGTCTGGATGTACCACAATTTACCCTTTCACCTACTGAAGGACACCTTACTTGCGTCTAAGTTTTGACAATTATGAATAAAGCTGCTAAAAACATCCTTGTACAGGTGTTTGCGTAGTTTAAGTTTTCAACTCGTTTGGGTAAATACAAGGAGAGCAAATGCTAGATCCATGACAGGAGTCTGTTTAGTTTTTTAAGAGGCTGCCAATCTGTCTTCCAAAGTGGCTGCCATTCTACATTCCCTCCAGCACTGTTTACATTTCCCACCCCACCCCAGCCCATTGCACCACACCCTTGTCAGCATTTGGTGTTGTCAGTGTTCCAGATTTTGGACATTTAAATAGGTGTGGAACAGTATCTTACTGTTGCTGTAATCTACATTTCCCCTGACACATGATAGCAGATAAGCATATGAAAAGATGCACCCTATCTGTATATCTTTGGTGAGGTGTCTGTTAAGGTCTTTGGCTCATTTTTTAACCAGATTATTCCTTTTTTTTTAACTGGAGTATAGTTATTTCACAGTTTTGTGTTAGGTCTTGCTGTAGAGCAAAGTGAATCAGTTGTACATATACTTATCTCCCCTCTTCCTTGGATTTCCTTCCCACTTAGGTGACCACAGAGCACTGAGTAGAGTTCCTTGTGCTGTGTAGTAGATTCTCATTAGCTATCTATTCTAGACATAGTAGTGTATACATGTCAATCCCAGATTGTTCACTTTTCATTATTGAGTTAAGACATCTTTATATATTTTGGACATCAGACACTCTGACATAAATTGCAGCAATATCTTTTTTCATTCTATCTCCTAGAGTAATGGAACTAAAAACAAATGGGACCTAATTAAACTCAAAAACTTTCACAATAAAGGAAACCATGAACAAAATAAAAAGACAATCCACAGAATGGGAGAAAATATTGGCAAACAGTACAACCGACATGGGATTAGTCTCCAAAATTTACAAACAGATCATGGGGCTTAATATTTAAAAAATAAAATAAATTTAAAAATGGGCAGAAGACCTAAATAGCCATATTCAAAGAAGACACATGGGCAAGAGGCACATGAAAATATACTCAATATCACTAATTATTAGAGAAACGCACATCAAAACTACAATGAGATATCAGCTCACACCAGTCAGAATGGCCATCATCAAAAAATCTACAAACAATAAATGCTGCAGAAGGTGTGGAGAAAAGGGAAACCTCCTAGAATGTTAGTGGGAATATAAATTGGTACATTCTCTATGCAGAATAGTATGGAGGTATCTTTAAAAAGTAAAAATAGAGCTACCATACTGATCCAACAATCCCACTCCTGGGCATATATCCAGAGAAAAACGCCAAGACACAGAGGCAACCTAAATGTCCACTGACAAATGAATGGATAAAGATGTGGTACATATATACAACATAATATTACTCAGCCATTGAAAAAAAGAATGAAAATAATGCCATCTGCAGCAACACAGATGGAACACAGATGGACCAGGAAATTATCATACTAAGTCAGACAGAGAAAGACAAATATCATATGATGTTGCGTACATGTAGAATCTAAAAAAAAAAAAAAAAATTAAACGTATTTACAAAACAGACTGACAGATTTACAGAAAAAAACTTATGGTTACCAGGGAGGAAAGGGGAAGAGGAGGGACAGACTGGGAGTTTGAGACTGAAATGTACACACTGCTATATTTAAAACAGATAAAGGAACTATGGTATGGCACAGAGAACTTTGGTAAATATTCTGTCATAACCTAAATGGGAAAAGAATTTGAAAAAGAATAGATACATGTTTATGTATATGTATAAATTAATAACTTAGCTGTACACCTGAAAAAAAACCCAACATTCTTAATTAACAATATAAAATACAAATTTTTTAAATGTTTGGTAGAATTCACCAATAAAACAATATGGGCCTGGGGCTTTCTGTTTTGGAAGGTTACTGACTACTGACCCAATTTCTTCAGTAGATAGGGCTATTCAGATCTATTTCTTTTCATGTGAACTTTGGCGATATTGTCTTCTCAAGGAACTGGTCCATTTCATCCAGGTAATCAAAGTGTGGGCACAGAGCTGTGAAAGTATTCTTTTACTGTCCTCTCAAATTCCATGAGATCTGTAGTGAAGTCTCCTCTTACATTTCTGAAATTAGTAATTTGTATCTTCTCTCTTTCGTAGTTAGCCTTATACAGAGACTAATACATTTTACTGATTTTTTCAAAGAACCAGCTTTGGGTTTCAAGGATTTTCTCTATTGATGTCTTATTTTCAGTTTCACTGATTTCAGTTCTTGTCGTTCAGGTGCTCAGTTGTGTCCGACTCTTCGCAACCTCATGAACTGCTGCACACCAGGCTTCCCTGTCCATCACTATCTCCTGGAGTTTGCTCAAATTCACGTCCACTGAGTCAGTGATGCTATCCAACCATCTCATCCTCTGCTGTCCTCTTCCCCTCTTGCCCTCAGTATTTCCCAGCATCAGGGTTTTCTCCAACGAGTCAGCTCTTCTTATCAGGTATTGTATTGACCACATAAGGTATTGCATCAAAGTATTGGAGCTTCAGCTTCAATATCAATCTTTCCAATGAATATTCAGGACTGATTTCCTTTAGGATAAACTGGTTTGATCTCCTTGCTGTCCAAGGGACTCTCAAGAGTCTTCTCCAGCATCACAATTTGAAGGCATCAATTCTTCAGCACTCAGCTTTCTTTATGGTCCAGCTCTCACACCTGTACATGACTACTGGAAAAACTAAAGCTTTGACCATAGGGATCTTTGTCAGCAAAGTGATAGCTCTGCTTTATGATATGCTGTCCAAGTCTGTCATAGATTTTCTTCCAAGGAGCAAGTGGCTTTTAATTCCATGGCTGCAGTCACCATCCACAGTGATTTTGGAGCCCTAGAAAATAAAATGTGTCACTGTTTCCCCATTCATTTGCCATGAAGTGATGGGACCGGATGCCATGATGTTCGTTTTCTGAATGTTGAGTTTTAAGGCAGCTTTTTCACTCTCTTCTTTCACTCTCATCAAGAGGCTCTTCGGTTCCTCTTTCCTTTCTGCCATTAGAGTGGTATCATCTGCATATCTGTGGGTGTTGATATTTCTCCCAGAAATCTTGATTCCAGCTTGTGAGTCTTCCAACCTAGCATTTAGCATGATGTACTCTGCATACAAGTTAAATAAGCAGGGTGACAATATACAGCCTTGATGTACTCCTTTCCCAATCTGGAACCAGTCCATTGTTCTATGTCCGGTTCTAACTGTTGCTCTTGACTTGCATACAGGTTTCTCAGGAGGTAGGTAAGGTAGTCTGGTATTCCCATCTCTTTAAGAATTTTCCAGTTTGTTGTGATCCACAAAGTCAAAGGCTTCAGCATGGTAAATAAAGCAAAAGTAGATATATTTTTGGAATTCCCTTGCTTTTTCTATGATTCAATGTATGTTGGCAATTTGATCCCTGGTTCCTCTACCTTTCTAAACCCAGCTTGTACATCTGGAAGTTCTCAGTTCATGTACAGTTGAAGCCTAGATTAAAGGATTTTGATCATTACCTTGCTAGCATGTGAAATGAGTGCAATTTTGAACATTCTCTGGCACTGCCTTTCTTTGAGACTGGGATTTTCATCCCAGACTGGGCTCTTGCAGTCCTGTGGCCACTATTGAGTTCTCCAATTTGCTAGCATATTGAACACAGCACTTTAACAGCATCATCTTTTAGGATCTGAAACAGCTCAGCTGGAATTCCATCACCTCCACTAGCCTTGTTCGTAGTAACACTTCCTAAGGCCCACTTGACTTCACACTCCAGGATGTCTGGCTCTAGGTGAGTGACCACACAATCGTGGTTATCCGGGTCATTAAGACCTTTCTTCTATAGTTCTTCTGTGCATTCTTGCCAACTCTTAGTATCTTCTGCTTCTGATAGGTCCTTGCCATTTCTGTCCTTTATTGTGCCCATCTTTGTGTGAAATGTTCCCTGGCTATTGCCAATTTTCTTGACGGGAACTCTAGTCTTTCCCACTCTATTGTTTTCTTCTATGTCACTGCACTGTTCACTTAAGAAGGCT
>SJYC01010299.1:0-19985 GCA_006408675.1 Madoqua kirkii | reverse complement strand
GGGGGGGGGGGCCTCAGTGCCTCCTCTCCTTCGGGAGAACGGGAAGACGCCTGCGGCCTACGTAGGTGGTGATTGGCACCCTGTGTTAACCAAGTTATTCGGCCTCTTTTTCTCTGCTAAATTCCTAGTCCCTCTCTATTTGTAATTAAATAAGTTTTTCCTAGGACTCCGACTCCGTCCCCACCTTCAAATCACCCTGGATCCACCCGGGCTGGACCCCGGCAAAGTATATTATTTAATCTCTGATTATTTGGGGATTTTCCAGCTACCTTTATGTTCTTCATTTCTAGTTTAATTCCACCATGGCTGGAGGCCAGACATTGTCTGATTTCTAGTCTTTTAAATCTGTTAAGATGCTGTGGCCCAGAATGTGGTCCTAATAAGTGTTCCATATGAGCTTAAGAAAAATGTGTATTCTGATACTGCTGGATGAAGTAGTCAATAGATGTCAATTTTATCCAGTTGACTGATGGTCCTATTGAGTTCAGGGCTTCTCAAGTGGCACAGTAGTAAAGAATCTGCCTGTTAATGAAGGAGACACAGGTTCAATCCCGGGGTCAGGAAGATCCCCTGGAGAAGGAAATGGCAACCCACTCCAGAATTCTTGCCTGGAAAAATCCCATGGACAGAGGAGGCTGGTAGGCTACATGTAGTTCATGGAGTCGCAAAGAGCTGGACATGACTGAGCACACACTATTGAGTTCAACTATGTCCTTACATAGATTTTTGCCTGCTAGATTTGTCCATTTCTAAAAGATTGGTGCTGAAGTTCCCTACTATGTTAATTCACTATCTCTCTTCCACTGGTTCTTGTCTGATGCAGTCTGATGCTCTGTTGCTGGGAGCATATATATTAAGAACTGTTAGGTCTTCTAGGAGAGTTGATCTCTCCATCATATGTAGTGCCTCTGTTCAGCTTTACTCATTAAAAGCAAGATGGTAAAGAATCTGCCTGCAATGCAGGAGACCCAGGTTTGATCCCTGGTCAGGAAGATCCCCTGAAGAAGGGAATGGCAATCCACTCCAGTGTTCTTGCCTGGGGAATTCCATGGACAGAGGGGCCTGGCAAGCTAGGGGTTGCAAAGAGTTGGACACGACTGAGTGATTAACACACAACTTTAGCTGTTAGGTCAGAGTGTTGATTTCCAAATACCTTATATACAGAACTGGAAACCAGAAGTCCAATACATTTTGAATAAAATTACGCGCAGAAAGTCTCAAAAAGAAAGTGAAAATGAAGTCGCTCAGTCGTGTCCGACTCTGTGATCCCATAGACTGTAGCCTATCAGGCTCCTCTGTCCATGGGATTTTCCAGGCAAGAGTGCTGGAGTGGATTGCCATTTCCTTCTCCAGGGCATCTTCCCGACGCAGGAATCAAACCTGGGTCTCATGCATTGCAGGCAGACGCTTTACTGTCTGAGCCACCAGGGAAGCCCCCAGAAGCAGGAAGTCTCAAATTATAATCCAAATATACTTGTTAGATGACAGTAGCCATAACTGTATAAGCATTTTGGAAAGTAGGAAGTTGCTAAGGGGATGTGCATCTCTGAAATGCTGCAGAGAGGCCAACCCAGAACCATCTTCCCTGGGCCCACTCTCTGCTTCCTCTGACAGGTGATGGGGCTGCATGAAGCAGGCAAACGGTCCTTATTAGTGCCTTCAAAGCAACCACTGGTTGATAACCACTTGTGATTTGAAGGTGTTATTTTAAGCATTTTACACTTTAATATGCTAGACTGTTATTTACGTGTGGTAGTTTAGTCGGTTTCAGTTATGCTTTAGGAAATAAGTTCAGTGTTTTGAGTTCACTTATAATGAATTGTAATCTTTCCCATTCGAAATAGTAAGAAATGACTACTACTTGATACTTTCACTTAGAGTATGTGATGTTCAGGAACCAACTATTAAGGTTAAGCCAAAACTGCCTACACATACCCTACATTCCAGAGGTGAGAATTTTGGGTCTGTTCACAAAGATCTTTAGGGGACATGTGCAAAGATGTTTGTCCAGGGTTATACAGTGGCAAGGAGTTACAAGTTGGATATATCTAACTGGGTGACAGTAATATGATAGACCCTTTTTCGTTCTGCCGCACCAGGATCTTAGTTCCCCAGCCAGGGATTGAAGCCATTCCCCCTGCAGTGGAAGCAGAGTCCCAACCACTGGACTACCAGGAAGTTCAGTGTTGCAGATCTTAGAAGCATATGCTAAGTGAAAAAAGAAAACAGAATGAGATCTGGAATACAGTACTATTTATATAAATTAAAATACTTAAGTACATAACAAAATGTATTTTTCTAAGAATACATAAAAACAAAATGACATACAGAAATACATTAGAATGGTCACCTGTGGTAGGCAGGGAGGGAGTGGAGAATCAAATAAGGACAAACCAAACAACAGAAAAAGAGAGGAATCTTGGGGAAATACGCAAGGATTTTTAAACACAAAAAGCAATAACCAAGCTTCCCTGGTGGTTCAGTGGTAAAGAATCTGCCTGCCAATGCAAGAGACACAGGTCAGATCCTACAAGTCGTGGAGCAACTAAGCCCAAGCACCACAACTATTGAGCCTGTGCTCTAGAGCCCGGGAGCCACAACTACTGAGCCCACCTGCCCAGAGCCTGTGCTCCACAATAAGAGGAGCTACCACAGTGAGAAGCCCACGCACCGCAACTAGACAGTAACCCCCGCTCACTGCAACTACAGAAAAGCCCACACAGCAACAGACCCGGCACAGACCAAATAAATAATAACTAGAAATTATTTTTTAAAGTAATGACCATAAAGAAAAAGATTAATAAATTAGATTTTTTAATTAGGAAGTATTATTCATCAAAAGACCCTAGTCCGAGACTGAAAAGGTTAAGTAACAGAATCTATTTGCAAAGCATGTAACTGAGAAAGGATGCACGCCCGTAATATATAAAGAATGCCTGAAGATCAGCAAGACAGAACTAGGCAACCTGACCGCAGAGAGTCTTGCACAGGCGGATGATGTTAATACACTAGGAACTGGGAAGGATAATTCAGTCCTCTGTGTCGGAATTCCAACCAGGAAAAGAAAGTGAGCTCATCAAGAATTTAAGTTTTAACAATTTTATAAGAATGTATGTAAGCAGGAAATTTGAACAGATATTTTAAACCTTATAAAACATAAACAATGTCATTGGCTAAAATCTCTTCTATTCTAAGAGAGTTCTCTAGAGAAAATGGAAAAAGCATCTGCATTGACAATTCGTGTATCTACAAGGGGAAATGAGTTACTTATGCAATTACTACACAGAAAGCTTTGTTTCCATAGAGATTATGACACAACTGATTTAGGCCTTAAATTAGAATATTCCGATTTAATTGAGAAATGATCTTTTTGTCTAAATGAATAGTGTATTCAACGCGAATAAAAGCTCTGCACATCTGCTGATATCATTTCCTCTGCACTTCAATAATAATAATGAGAATACATCCACACAAGTCCTAAAAATGAATTCATACCCCTAAAGTTTCACAAGTGCCTGAAAATATACAAGGAATGACACATTTCTACAGGATGTACAAAAATACATGAAGAACATAAAACATTCCAAGATGTGTTCCTGCTCATTTCATATCTATTACATTTAAACAGTCTTGTGAACAGCAAGACCAAAAATGTCAATTCTGTCTTCCTTCTGTCATCACTACCTGAATATAACAGATAAACTATATTGTGGGAGCTGGGAGGGGTGAGGAAAGCATATTAATCCAAAGCACAAAAACATCAGAATGTTAAGTTTCAAAAGGAATGAAACATCATACAAGCCATAAATACAGCATGTGTAAAATCCTTCAGTGGCCCCACACTGCCCGAGGTAAAGCCTGGACTCTTGGTTATGGCATTCAAGGTCCCTGCAGTGCTTAAAGCCTGAACTTCAACTGCCTCAACCTCTCAGAACTCCTTCAAAGTCCTTGTCTCTTGCTGTGGCCACGTCACTCATTTGATGGGGCACATTCCTGACTTCCTCTTCTCCCCTAATTCCTCCCCATCTTTCTAAACTCTATCAAGGGGAAACTCTACCTACACCTCTGGCCCCAACCTCCATCTGGATGAAGTGTCACACATCGATGTGTTTCCAAGGCATCCTGGGTTTATCTCCATCATAGTGGGATTATATGCACTTGTTTTTCCTACCAAACTGGCTTCTGAGTTCTATTCACTTTAAAGAAACTGGAACCTAAGAAAGCAGAGCGCTTGATAACTGCTGAATTAACTAATGAATTCTGATCTCAATTACTAAATGACTGAAATCCCCAATATTGCCCCATGTTTCCATAATAAATGCTCCTAAAGGAAATTCCTAAGAAAATAAAGGATGAACAATAATCCCAGATGTTGAGTAAAATCAAGATGGACTAGGTTTCCTGATAGGCTTCCTGATGAGTCATTCTGCTTCCTAATTTCACTGATATCTTTCCAGCTGAATGTATATTCCATCTCACTCTCAAGGGTCTTCAAAGCAATGATCCACTCTTTAGTTTTGTTACTGGTGAGTATATTCTCAATTAGTCCAATAGTCAAACTAAGTTCTGCTTGATTAGATTCTTGTCTTGCTGCTGTTCTGGGCATTTTGGCTCTCCAGTTGAATTGCTCTTGTCAACCACGTTTTGTTTAGGTATCATAGAAAGGACCTGACCTCCTTTTGAAAAATTGTTTTCCATTAAATTATAACATATAATAAGTGAAAAATAGCATTGGTTTTGAGCATGCATAATGGAGTCTCAAAAGAAAGCATGATATAAAAAAAACAGGAAGTAAGCCTTCTCTATATCAATCAAAGACACAATTTTCATATAAAAATGTTAGGATATGACCATGTGACTTAGTAGAAAAATGTGAAAATACATAAAAGCAAAAAATACTTTGGAGACTAATAACAAATTTTGAATGTGTACCTATATACACTCAAAGTATCTTTATATATCAAAGTAAATGAAACTTGAATTTTATCATACTGATTTAATAGGGTAGGAAAACTTTCCCAATAAAAAGACTTATTAGAGGAAGTATTAGAGGGGACTTCCCTGGTGGTCCAGTGGCTAAGCACTCCCACATGTGCTAACCACAGAGGGCCTGGGTTCTATCCCTGATCAGGGCACTAGATCCCACAAGCCACAACTAAGACCTAGTGCAGCCAAATAAATAAATAAACTTTTTTTTTTTTAATGAAAAAGTGTTAAAATATCAAACATACATGGCAGTGATAAGGAATAAATCTAAAACATGAAGTTATATTCATAAATCAGCCTCAGAAAATAAATGACAGCAGACCACTTCTGCAAGTAGCTACTTTCATTTATTCTACATTAATTTTTCAGTTTTCAGTGAACAGGTGGCTGAAGGATTTTGGGAAACACACAGATTCCTAGCACACTGAATACTTTTTCAGAGAAAGACACTGTGGGATCACGGTGGGGCTAGCTTAATTTACCATACCATAGTCTGAAAAAGGACTTTCAACAGAAAAGAACAAAAAGTCTGAATATGTGGTTTTGTTTTCATGGCCATTTAACTTGGATTAGCTCTATACACTGTCAGGCAGAGCAATCACTTCAGGGCATCTGAACTGTGGTGGGTCTGAAGTCAGGGCCCCACAGGAATCACTGAAGATCTGCTCACAGAGGTGAATGTGTTTGGGAAAAGGGGATTCCGAAGAAAGAGCTGATACTGAATGAAATGCATGAAAGAAATGTGGGAGAAGTTTTACTTCTATGGCCCTTCTGGAGGTGAACATTGGATAATCTGATATTCCAGTGAGCCAACAGTTTGATCTGCAACTGGTATGTTGAATATGCCAGGCTCTTGTGCAGGGTAACCAAAAGTGACTTTAAATCTTTTCCCCACTTTAAACCTGTTAATGGAAAGATACTTCCTCTACTCCTAAAATGAAAATGTCTGTGTCTGTAAATTGTGTTGTTCAGTCACTTGGTTGTGACCGACTCTTTCCAACCCAGGCAAGAATACTGGAGTGGACTGCCATGCCTTCCTCCAGAGGATCTTCCTGACCCAGGGATCGAACTCCCACGTCTTTTGTCTCTTGCACTGGCAGACGGGTTCTTTACCACTAAGCCACTAGGGAAACCCAAAACAAAGATAAGTCTTGTAAAATTTTCTGTCCTCTCTTTTTTCTTTCATAATTGAGATTTTATTGGTTGTTTTGAGGATCAGTATACAGACATTTCAATTTGTATGCAATTCTTCACATATGTACCAAAAATCTAAAAAATCATGTAGTTGTATTTCTTAACAGTTATTCCAGTGACTTTCCAGCTTAAAATCTGGAGTAAATTTTCCTTAACAGAATATTAAGTACCAATACCTTCAAATATTGATATGCTGTTACATCCTAAGTCCCACTGATTCACATTTTAATATCATATATACTACATACTCAAACTGTCAATAATTCACAGCACATTAAAGAATTAACTAGGAAAACTGGACCACCACAACCAAAGATGTTATAGGGTGCACAAAATCCTGACCAGGAGGGCCAAGACCAAGGAGTGAGTGGTGTGCTGTAGGAACTACTACTACCAAAGCAATACGGGAAGAGAAGTGATTTGAAGTGTTCAAGACATGAAGTGCACAACTGACTCCAAACTGCCATTCAGTATGCTTTGTATTATAGTATATAAAAGCTACCCCCACCTACAGAATGTTAAGCTGACACCCAAGACAATCAAAACCTCCCCTATTCAATATCCTGTTATTTTCTGGTTGTACCAAAAAATAAGCAACCAGCAAGTGATTTCACCTCTAAAATAAAGCATTTACACTAAAAAAAATGGATAAGGTGGGATTCCCTCCTTTTTAAAACTGTTTTTAGAGCTACTAAAAAACCTGCATCTACAAAATAGTTGATAAAAATATTCCTCTGGATTAAACAAGAAGGGAACAGGGACCACTGAGAGGCCCGAGTGTGTGGCATTAGTCAGACTTGGCTTCTCCTGCTTCATCAGAGGCAAGCTCTACTCATTGTCAGTCTCTCCATTTTTTGCAAGTAACTCTTCAGTCTCTCGGTTGGCCACTTCCACCTGTTTTCCCTTTGCTTCTCTTTTTCCTTTTGTTTGCACTTATCTGTCTGAAGACTTATCCTTTCCCACTGCCTTTTTTGGCTTCGTTTCCACTTTTGCAGGTGCCGGTTTAGGCCGATCTCCTTTTGGGCTCCTCCTTTGTGACCTTCCTCTCGGGTATCATGCGCAGGGCAGGTGCCTGAAGGCCGCAGCTCACCGAGAGCCTTTGCAAAGCAGAGTAGCCTGACTGCTGCCTCTCCTCCCCACTGCCAAACCTGCTAGGACCCATGGTGGGGGCGGTGGGAGAGCCAGATCTGCCCTTTCTATCCTAATCCTAGAGCTGCATTTTGTTAGTTTCCTAGCGCTGCCATAACAAGTGACCTCAAACTAGATGGCTTAAAACAACAGCAAGGCATTCTCTCATGGTTCAGGAGACTGCAAGTCCAAAATCAAGAAGTCAAGGCGTGAGCAGGGCTGGTTCCTTCTGCAGGATCTGAGGGAGAAGCCATCTCACGGCTCTCTCCTAGTTTCTGGTGGTGGCCTGAAGTCCTTGGCTGTGGCTGTGTCACTCCCATCTCTGCCTTGGCCATGGCAAGGCCCTCTTGTAAGGACAACGGTCATTGGATTCAGGGCCCACCCAAATCCAGTACAGGGCATCCCAGGTGGCACTAGTGTTAAAAAAAAAAACCCATCTGCCAATGCAGGAGACGTAAGAGACCTGGGTTTGACCCCTTGTTGGGTGGGAGATGCCCTGGAGGAGGGCAATGGCAACCCACTCCAGTACTCTTGCCTGGGAAATCCCATGGATGGAGGAGCCTGGCAGGCTACAGTCCACAGGGTCACAAAAAGTTGGATACAACTGAAATGACTGAGCACATAATTCAGGACGACCTTAATGAACAAATTACACCTGCACAGACAATTTTCAAGTCAGTCACAGTCTGAGGACACTATTCAACTCAGTACACTGACTGAGTCACTCATATGGCCTCAATTTAGTTACTAAAAATGGTCAGTCTACTTCATTCACATAAAGCTCAAATCGGGCAAAACTAATCTACAGTATATTTTGGCAGAGAGGTAGGTGCAAGGGGCAGGCGGGAGGCAGTGGGTGACTGAAAGAGAATACTAGGAAGCCTCATAAGTTCCTGGAATGTTCTAGCTCTTGATGGGGATGCTGGTTATTACATTTACCAAATTCATCAGTTTGTACACTTCTGAGTTACGCATTAACTGCATTAACTTTCAGAAAGAGTTTAGGTGCTTTAACAAGAAAACCACCAGTCCAGCAGCTTAACAGCTCTTCAGTTTCCGGCCGAGGAAGGTCTCATTCCCCCAGCAGGGCAGGGTGGGCAGCAGCCTCCAGGGAAGGGGTGTCACTCCTCTCCCTCACCTCCTCCCCTGCCTGCCAGCTGCTGCTTGGAGGCAGGAAGCAAAGGACCAGAGAGGAAGTCTCACCTGACTGGTACTATTCGCCCATCTCTCACTCTAGGAGCCTGCTCTGAGTTTTAAAGTTTTCCTCTCAAGGAGGGAGAGTTTTGTGGTTTCTCTGGAGTGTCCAACTGTGTTCCTGCCCCTGCTGTTAGGGATTCAGATCAGTGGAGTATGTGACTCGACCGATGACCTCCAGTTTCCACTTATATTTACTGACATGATAGTCTGTGGCCTTAGTTTCATCAGTTAGTTCTGTTACCCTCTGTAGAGACCGTTTATTTCCCTTTGTGTGTATACTTTGATATTCAGGTTTATAATCTAGTAGTTACTTTTATTAATAGCTGAAGAACATCTTTCTTTGGAGGGAATCCCCATGAGGAATGAGGCAATTAAGGTATTTTCTTCTCTTGCACCATACCTCCACTATCCTATTTTAGTCCATCATACTATATATAGGGTGTTTAACTTTGTACTCAAATATATACCTCAGTTCAGTTCAGTCCCTCAGTCCTGTCTGACTCTTTGCGACCCCATGAAACGCAGCACGCCAGGCTGTCCATCACCAACTCCCGGAGTTCACTCAGACTCACGTCCATGGAGTCCATGACGCCATCCAGCCATCTCATCCTCTGTCGTCCCCTTCTCCTGCCCCTAATCCCTCCCAGCATCAGAGTCTTTTCCAGTGAGTCAACTCTTCACATGAGGTGGCCAAAGTATTGGAGTTTCAGCTTTAGCATCATTCCTTCCAAAGAACACCCAGGACTGATCTCCTTTAGAATGGACTGGTTGGACCTCCTTGCAGTCCAAGGGACTCTCAAGAGTCTTCTCCAACACCACACTTCAAAAGCATCAGTTCTTCAGCACTCAGCCTTCTTCACAGTCCAACTCTCACATCCATACATGACCACTGGAAAAACCATAGCCTTGATGAGACGAACCTTCGTTGGCAAAGTAATGTCTCTGCTTTTTAATATGCTACCTAGGTTGCTCATAACTTTCCTTCCAAAGAGTAACTGTCTTTTAATTTCATGGCTGCAATCACCATCTGCAGTGATTTTGGAGCCCCAAAAATATACCTACACCTCCATTAGTTTGTCTGTTAGCTTTAAACAATACCCTTTGAACCTTAGCTATTAGAGATGAGGGGAAAAGACTCTAAACTTATCACTGTCTTCTTTCCCTTTCTCTCAAATTTGGTTAGATAAAGAATTTCATATTTTCAAGTCATATAACCTTTACTTTCTGTTCTATTGCCCTGATCTTCAAATTTGTTTCAACCTATAGGTAAAGAGAGCTTGTAGCAGTTGTTTTGCTGGAGTTTTTCCAGTTACCACTTGGTAGACTGAAGTTTGTCTTTGACTAGATTCCTCAAGAAGAATTCACGGGAATATTCTTTCTCAATCTTGACTGCTGCACAGGCTTTTCTCTAGTTGCAGCAAGTGGACGCTACTCTGTAATTGCAATGTGTGGGCTTCTCATCGTGGTGGCTTCTCTTGTTGCTGAGCATGGGCCCAAGGGTGAACGGGCTCAGTCATTGCTGCTCCCAGGCTCTAGAGCACAGGCTCAGTATCTGTGGTGCATGAGTTTAGTTGCTCTGATGTATATAGGATCTTTCCAGACCAGGGATCGAACCCATGTCTCTTGCACTGGCAGATGGATTCTTTACCACTCAGCCACCAGGGAAGCCCCCAAATTGGACTTGGAATGTAAAGCTCAGTAACTTTACTGGGATGCACTGCAAGGCTGGATGTTCATTGCTAATTTTTCCTGGGTACGGTGTGTACTTTCAAACTACAGATTCAAATTCTCCTTTCTGGGCACTTTTGATGATTTACATTTTCAAATTTTTATTTTGTCTACTGTTTTTTCCCTCCTTCAGCAAATTTCTGTACTTTTCATTCATAACTATCAGATTCATAAACTATTTTCACTTCACTTATTTACTTCACTATTTTCTATACATTGTCTTATGTCACTGTTAAATCTGCCTTCATTTCTTAGATGGCTTTCATTTTTTCCTTCACATTCCTGAATTTAGATTTCTTTGCCTGCCGACTTGCCACCTCTTCCCAAAGTTCCTGTATTTCTGATTTGTGCTCCAACTCTTCACAGCAGGGAGCTGACTTTTTTCTTTAACTTGTAAAATATTTGGTCAAATTTTCACTTGTTCTGTGCCAGTGTTTCTCTAGTGAGTGCTGTTCATCGTCAGCTCTTTATTTTCATGTTCCTTCATCATTAAAAAAAAAAATTATGTTTGACAAGATCCTGACCTGGTCCATTTTTTTTTAATGTATCTTGGTTTAGTTATTTGAAGAAGGTTCACTTGGGAGAGGAGCCAGAGCCACGTCCAGGTGGATGGGAGTACTCTTTCTTTTTCTGGTGTATGTGGGCACTCAGGGTTGGGGGGCGATCTTCTTGAGCTTCTCGTCCTCCACCCGGGTGGTTGTGGGCGCAGTTCACAGCACAGTCCTGTCCCTCCTGCCCCCACAAACACTAGTTGTTTAAGTCTTCGTTCGGGGCACCTTCCTCTGCGTCTTGGAATCAAACTGGATCCGGTAAAGCTCCTGCCACCAGGCTGGGCAGTCGCTTCCACTCTTTCAAACCAGATATTTTGGTTCTGAACCCCAGGGTGTATCCCTCATCTTGGAAAGTGCTATTTGCTATTGAGTTTTCTTTTCTGGAGGTCTGCAGCTATGAGTGTTTTCTACTTCCTCTCTATCCCTGGTCCAACCTTTCAAGAACTTTTTCCACTTGTTTTCTGGTTTTGGGTTGCGGACGTCTCCTAATTTCTCCAAAGACAGAGTTTTCATTTCCAGGGTTTTTTTCAACCCCCTCCCTAGTTGCTTGGGATAATTTTCAAGGGGAGTATGAAGAAAGGCTAATTTTACCACATTCAAATCTTAAGTTTTCCTTTTTTTCCTCCAAAAAGAAAGCACTTTTATAGTTTCTTTGAGTCTAAAGTAATACATGGTTACTCCAAAATCCAGACAGTACAGAAAGGATGCAAAGGGAAAAAGAGCTGTGACCTGAAATCTATCTCACTAACCTAAAGGAGTACTCCATGCTAGCAAATGAGCATGCATCCTGATGCACACGTAAATCAACTTTCCCGACACTTTCCCTTAAAACTGAGAATTTTCTTGCAAATATGGATCTAAGTTACAATTTTTAATAGCTACATGATATTCACAAGAACTTCCTTTTAACTGAGAGTATCATGAGACACTGAAATGTTTAAACTTTAAAAATGAAACAACCCAATAAAACCGAAGTCGTGCCTCTTTAAAGACCAAATTTTCCACATTTTAGTTTCCATATAAATCTGAGAAAATGAGGGATTTATTCCACTGGCTTTTAGAAATAAAATGAGGAGGCCTAGGTCTTTAAAAGCTAAGTTACTAAGGGTTCTTTTTAAAAGTTACTGTCTCCAAGACCTTTGTTCCCTGTATATAATAAATACACTGTATTTTCCTGGTTTCTCATTTACAAGAGGAAGAAAATCCAAGCAACAAAATTATCCAAGTTTTATACTAAGGACAGTCTCTACAGGTTATTAATCAAGAAACAAGTCTAGAGAATTTCAGGGTGCTCCTTTCACAACCCAAGGTGAGCCTGCACCATAGTGTCAAACCAGGGAATGCATGCAAATTGCCTGCAGTCTGAGTTTTCATTAAATTGCCTTTTCTAATCCATTTCCTTAATTATTGACAATAGAGACTTAGAACTATATAAACACTGACCCTCAAAGCTGGTTGGAGCTATTCAACAAAGAGAAAACATTCTGTTCTTTCACTCAGCAGACCACAGAGACATTTTTTCTTTCCACGAAACATCCCCGACACAAATAAGCAAACCTCCAAATGGCAGAGCACTGGCAGGCACCAGGGAACAACAGTTGTGAGTGAATATTATTCACAAAAATACTTCAACAAGCACTTGAGCGTAGCCTGGAGATTAGGATATGGCCCTTAACAAACTGGATAACACCTGATTCAGCAGTAAAGTAGTCAGGCCCAAGAAGACCTGGAGCTCAAGAAGCATAGTGATCTCCCTCCAGTGGTTTACTATAATCAAGCTACCACCACCAATAATAATAGCCTGTAACATCTGGGTGTTTACTATGTACCAAGGAATTTCTAATGCAATACTCTCATCAACCCTATGAAATAGGAACTATTATCACTACTCCTATTACAGACTGGAAACAGACTCCACAAGGTTAATCTGTAAGTAGGGGAACGGAACCTGAAACCAGAGCTGAGTAACACCCCAAGACCCACACCTGCACTGACTACACTGCCTCACGAGCTAAACAGTTAATGGAACTCAGAAAAGGGGTAAAGTGCCTTTGATCAAGAAAGGCACAAGAGGCAAGAATCAGGCTGGGTCTGGAGAGGCAGGCTGGACTTGGGAGAGCAGAGAGGCAGAGAAAGGGCAAAGTTCTTGTAAGCAAAAGCATACAGAAAAGGCAGGCAGAGGCAGTCTTTGACAGCCATGTGGGTGATGCTAATTACACAATCTCCTTCCCCTCACCCGCCCCTTCCCACATCCCATCTATCTGGCAAACTCCTGTTCAAGAAACTGGAGGACAAGATGCGTGAGAGACAAAGATAGGAGTCCAGCCCAGTTCTGCCTCTCATCATTATGTGGCCTTGGGTTAGTCATTTACATCTCTGGGCCTCGGTCTGGTCAGCCAAGTAAGGAATGTAATGGGCAGTCACGTTCAGGTTCAGGTAACATAATAGTATCTCATGTATTTTAAAATCTTTTAGGATATATAGATTTCCTTTGGTAAAAAGGATATGAAATTAGGTAATCAGCAGGTTTGGATGTGAAATTGTCATTCCTTTATTCCAACGAATATTTATAGAGCCACGTTTTATGGGCTAAACCTTACTGAGTACTGAGGTCATAGAAATAAAAACATGGATCTTATCTTCCAGAAGCTAAATATAGAATAAATATAGAAGGGCAGAAAAACATTTAAAAAAATAATTACAACACTTTGTGAATGTTTAACAACAAAAACTTGCACAGAGCATGGCTGAGAAGTGACTGATTAACCTGCCGGCAGGGGGGCAGAGAGGGATGCAAAATTCTTGAATGTGTTCAAGACAGTGATGCCTACTCAGGTAAATCCTCAAGGAACTGCAGAGCTGTGCCAGGTAAGGAGAAGGAAAGGAGCATTCCAGAAAGAGAAAATGTTATGTGCCAAGGCAGGCTGGAGGCAGCATGTTCAGAAACAGCCAGTGGCTCAGTGCGGTTAAGATGGAAGAATCCCTGGTAGGTGAGGCTGCAGAGGGGGTCGGGTCGAGGGCAGACGGCCGGGTTTACCAGCAGGCCTCAGCAGTTAGCAGTGCCCTGGTCAGGTGAGTACTCAAGGGCCCAGGCACAAATTCCAGGTAAAAATAATAAAATGGCTCCCAACCCCCAGCAGCAGGTTCCAGCCATTCCCACATCCCCAACTCTGATCACAGGCAGAACCAGAAGAGAGTGACTAAGTCCCACAGGAGGAGGAGACCAGTGAGGGTGGGGGACTGGTCAGGGCAGCAGCTGGGACATCAAGGTAAACTGGGTCGGGTTCAGTGGAGGCTGAGGTTCAGGGAACTCAAGATACTTCATAGGCAGGAAGACAACTCAGGAAAAGCCGTGACAGTCGCTGTCAGACTTCTCAAGGACTTCATACACGGAGAGAAAAGTTGAAATGGCTGAGGGACTTTGCCTAGTAGGCCCGGCCCATGGAAGTAGACAGAGCTTCAGGCTGAATGAAAGAGAGAACGCCTGAGACGGCCTCTGCAGGATGCCTTCCTCACAGCAGCTCCCCATCCACTCCCCACCGGCACTGCATGCTATGGCCCTCTGCGGAGCACAGGCACTCAGAGCCCTGGGCCAACGGGACCCGAGGGGCAGCCTGCTGATGAGAAAGGCCTGACTGTAGCCTGCCAGGTTCCTCTGCCCATGGGGTTCTCCAAGCAAGGATACTGGAGTGGGTTGCCATGACCTCCTCCAGGGGATCTTCCCGACCCAGGGATTGAACCCAAGTCTCTTGCATCTCCTGCATTGGCAGGTGGGTTCTTTACCACTAGCACCACTTGGGAAGCCCCAATGGGACACAGTCTGGTGGGAAACTGATTCCTCCCTGTTGAAAGAGTGAATGAAGCTTTCTGGACTTCCCACTGGTGACTCAGTAGGAAAGAATCAGCTTGCCACTGCAGGAGATACAGGTTCCATCCCTGGGTTGGGAAGATCCCACCTGCTGTGGAGCAACTAAGCCCATGCACCACAACTACTGAGCCTGAGCTTTAGTGACTGGGAGGCAGTGCGCAATTACTGAAGCCCAAACGCTTCTAGAGAAGCCACAGCAATGAGAAGCCACGTGAGGACCCAGCATGGCCAAACAAACGGAAAAAAAAAAAAAGTGAATCTTCCTGCCTGAGACCGTATCGTGTGAGTATGTGATGCCGAGGACAGAGCTGCTGCCTGCGGTTGCAGGCAGACAGGCTACCTCAGGGATGCAGAATTAACCATCCCAGGACTCCTCCTCCAGACTTTTTGTTACAGGAGAAAAGTAGTAGCTTTGTAGTTGTGAATGCTGTTAGCTGCAGCACAGACAGTCCAAGATTCAGGGAAGAACAGAACAGAAGGGGCAGCTTCAAAGAAAGGTCTTGGCTGAGGCCTGGAAGGAAAACTGTAAAGCAGAGTCTGGCACAGAAAATGTGTCTTCCCCAAAGTTTCACTATTGGACCTTCTCAGAGTTTTTACTCAGCATCACCAAAAATATCCCAGTAGTGGGGGAAAAAAGTGGAAACAGAATGCTGTATACTTGGGAAGAAATAGGATAGAAGGTAAATGCAATGGACATTGTAAGTACAGAAAAGAACCTTTGGTTTAAAAAATATTATCTCTGCAAACTTGTAAATGATGTGCTGATGTTTAAAGAAAGTTTAAAAAAGACCCATGAGTTTTCCAAAGAAGACATATGGATGGCCAATAAGTACATGAAAAGAAGTTCAACATCTCTCATTATTAGAGAAATGCAAATCAAGACTACAATAAGGTATTACTTTATACTAGTCAGAATGGCCATCATTAAAAAATCTGCAAACAGTAAATAAAGAAGACGTAAAGAGAGAACCCTCTTGCACTACAGGTGGCAATGTAAACTGATACAGCCCCTATGGAGAACAGTATGGAGACTTCTTTAAAAATCAGGGATAAAACTACCATATGACCCAGCAACCTCATTACTAGCCATACCTATGCCCTGAGAGAACCACAATCGAAAAAGACACATGCACCCCAATGTTCACTGCAGCACTATTCACAACAGCCAGGACAGGGAAGCAACCTAGATGTCCACTACAGGTGAACGGATTAAGAAGTTGGGGTATACATACTCAATGGAATATTGCTCCGCCATAAAAAGGGGGATGAATTTGGTCAGGTGAACTGAGTTACATGAACCTTGAGCCTGTTCTAGAGTCAAGTAGGTCAGAAAGAGAAAAACAAACGTAATATATTAAAGCATATATACGAAATCTAGAAAAATTTTTACAGATGAAACTAATTGCAGGGAAGGAATGGAGACACAGACAGAAAACAAACTTGTAGACACAGCTGGGGAAGGAGAGGGTGGGACGAATTGAGAAAGTAGCACTGACATATCTGCACTGTCCTGTGTAAAACAGACAGCTAGTGGGAGCCTGCTGCACAGTACAGGGAGCCCAGCCTGGACGCTCTGTGATGACCTACAGCGGGGAGGTGAAGAGCAGGAGATGGGCGGGAGGCTCAAGAGTGAGGGCAGACACATACATACATATATGGTTAGGACTGGTTCATGACACCATGTGGTAGAAACTAACTCGATACTGTAAAGCAATTATCCTCCAATTAATAATAATAAAACACCCATGAGGACAGGCTAGATCTGAAGGAGTCCAAGGCAAATACAAGGTGTGGAGGGAAGGGAAAAGCAGTAAAAATAAGAAACATTGACTTCCTGACTGTAGCCAACACTACATTACTTATTTTTAAAATTTCATTTATTTTTATATTGGGGGAAATTCTTACGATTTTGTGTTGTTTTCTGCTGTACAACAACACAAATCAGTCATAATTTTATATATACACACACACACGCCCCTTCCCTCTTCAGCTCACCTCCCTTCCCTCCGCCATCTCACTCCTCTAGGTCATCACAAGCACCAGACTGGGCTCCCTTCCCCAGTTTATTAAGAAAAGAAATTTTAATGGAAAGTTGGGTCATTTAAAAGAAAATTCTTGGCTTAAGGAGATCCTACTACCTATGGTTAAAATAAGAAACTGACAAAATATGTCAGTTATTATTAACAAAGCATTTCAAGGCTGGCTACCTAAATGAAATACCATTCATTCTCCAGAGGGCTCTGCATGGTCTTTAATTGATGGGCGTTTCTATTCTTTGTATCTCTCCCTCCTAAGAGCCTGCTTTCTGCAGCCATCAATCCTTTCTGGTGGACTCCAATTTACTCAGTATTTATTAAGTCCTAAACACCCACAATGAAATATGCTGCATGCAAAAGAAGATTTTAAAAAATAAGAAAGACAGGGCTTCTCTGGTGGTTCAATGGTAAAGAATCTGCCTGCCAATTCAGGGGCTTTGCCTGTCACACCTCAGGCAAGAGGTGTGAAATGAAGAGGGCATACTTCTCTTTCTAGATGGTCCCTGGTCTGGAAAGATGCCACATGCCACAGGTCAACTGATCCTGTGCACCACAACTACTGAGCCTGTGTTCTAGAGTCTGGGAGCTGCAATCAGGCTCACATGCTGCGACTACTGAGGCCCACATGCCCTAGAGCCTATGTCCCACAACAACAAAAGTCACTGCAATTACAAGCCAAGAGAACACACTGGTCACAGCAAGCACCTACTTCCAACAATGTAAGAGACGACTCTACACATGGACATCAGCAAATGGTCAATACTGGAATCAGATTGATTATATTCTTTGCAACCAAAGACGGAGAAGCTCTATTACAGTCACCAAAAAGACCTGGAGCTGACTGTGGCACTGATCATGAGCTCCTTATTGCAAAATTCAGGCTTGAATTGAAGACATTAGGGAAAACCACTAGATGATTCAGGTATGATCTAAATCAAATCCCATGATTATACAGTGGAGGTGATGAAGAGATTCAAGGGATTAGATCTGGTAGACTGAGTGCCTGAAGAACCATGGATGGAGGTTCACAACATCATATAGGAGGCGGTGACCAAAACCATCTCAAAGAAAAAGAAATGCAAGCAGCCCATGCGCTGCAACCAGAGTAGCCCCCACTTGCCGCAACTAGAGAAGAGCCCATGCAGCAAGAAGACGTGGCACAGCCGTGAATAAATAAATGAACCTTTTTAAAAATCAAATAAAGGTAGCGTCTGATGCTCTCGAGCAAACTACAGGTGTTGGAAAAGGATCAGACAAGCCCACAGGGCAGAGCAGAAGGGAATTCTTTGTTGTGCCGGGAGCAAGTGTGGGAGAGGTCAAGTAGGAGATGGGGTTGGAGTGAGCCTTGAAGGACAAGCAGGTTTTTGAGACACCAAAAGGGCGAAGAGGAGGCTACAACTCAAGTCACACAAGCAAGCAAGACGTGAGATTTTCCCTATCAAACTGTCAAATACTAGCAACAGACAACACTTTTGGTAGGAGTATAAACTGGTAAAAGACAATTTAGCAGTATAAAGTATCTCTAAATGTTCATGCTCTATGATTTAGCAGTTCAAGTTACATAAACTTCTCCTAAAGAGAAATTATAGTATTTTGTATCAAGTGCATATATTATATTCTCAGAAAATTTTGAGAATAATGATGGTGTGGCAAAAAATATTTAATTATATGGATGGTCCCCACAACATTGTTTATAAACGTCAAATATTGTCAGTAAGTAGTTAAGTGGTATCCCCTATACGATGTAATGCTATGAAGTGTTTAACAGAAGTACATTAGTCGGCATGGAATGCATTAACATAAGTTTTAAGAAAGGTTTCAGAAAAATGTACTATAAGAGCCCACCATTTGTTTTTTTAAATGTATATACAGCCACAGAAAAATGACAAGGATATGCAACAAAAAAATTCAGTGATTTTCTCTGAGTGGTAAAATAACAGACAATTTTTATTTTGACTTACTTGTATTTTCTAGCTTTCTAAAGTGAACCTGTATCATTTTCACATAGAATTATGTAAATTTTCTAAGCTATCTGAATTAAAGTGTTCTCTTTTTTATGGTACTACCCCTGATAACTCAGTAGGTAAAGAATCCACCTGCAATGGAGGAGACCTGGGTTCGATCCCTGGGTTGGGAAGATCCCCTAGAGAAGGGAAAAGCTATCCACTCCAGTATTCTGGCCTGGAGAATCCCATGGACTGTGTAGCCCGTGGGGTTGAAAAGAGTCGGACATGACTGAGTGACTTTCACTTCACTTCACTCCTCAAATACAGTATAATACGTTTTGTGAGATGACAGTGAATGTCACTGCTCAGTCAACTTTACACATTTCCTTGAAAGGGCGGAAGTAACCATAGGGAGGAAGGGAGGAAAGCAGATTGTCCTAGCAGAGTCCAATATCAATACTTCACCATGGTTTCAACACTGACAGGGGGACACCTCTCCTGAGACTGTTTTACTACAAACACCCCTTTCCTCACAGAGGGGTCATTCTTCAGCCAATAGATCTTTAAATATTTCCCGATCATCTACAAAGAGAAGTATGCCCTCTTCATTTCACACCTCTTGCCTATCCTTTTAGGAAACTGATAGGCAAAGCTTAGATTAAAATTCCAAGGAGGGGACTTCCCTGTTGGTCGAGGGGTTAAGACTCCACCCTTACGATGGAGGGGGCGTGGGTTTGACCCGTTAGGGGGCCAAGGGGCAACTACTGAAGCCTGTGGGACACAACAAGACCCTATGCACCCCAACAAAAGACCCCACAACCCCAAATGATGCAGCAAAGATCCCACGTGCTGCAACTAGGACCCAGAGCAGCCAAGTAAACAAATATTAAAACAAAAAGAATTCAGGGAAGTTCAGGCTGCCAGTCCAGCCCACAGCCCATTCTGAAGTGCACTGACTCTCCAACGGGGCCTCACGGTTCTCCTGGTGGGTAACAACAGACCCAAACAGGAAAGGTCTCAGACGCAAATCACAATCAATTCCTTAGGTCTTCATCAGTGACTAAGAACTACATCATGGTAACCTATTAGTTGAGGTGTTAAGAGATAAAATGCGGTGTTCAAAAAACAAATTAGATGTTACTATAGTTAAGCCGTTTAAAAAAAAAATTTTTGTAGAAATGTAAGGAAAACAAGCTACATCATGAACCAGAATATACAGATACACATAACTGAAGCACCAGTTTCACAATAGTATTTATTCTTACTACAGGGGGCACTTCTTTATTTTATATTCCATTTCATTTAAAAATAACCCAGGATTTCCCTGGTGGCCCAGCAGTTAAGATTTCGC
>SJYC01010298.1:0-42835 GCA_006408675.1 Madoqua kirkii | reverse complement strand
TAAGTCCTAAACACCCACAATGAAATATGCTGCATGCAAAAGAAGATTTTAAAAAATAAGAAAGACAGGGCTTCTCTGGTGGTTCAATGGTAAAGAATCTGCCTGCCAATTCAGGGGCTTTGCCTGTCACACCTCAGGCAAGAGGTGTGAAATGAAGAGGGCATACTTCTCTTTCTAGATGGTCCCTGGTCTGGAAAGATGCCACATGCCACAGGTCAACTGATCCTGTGCACCACAACTACTGAGCCTGTGTTCTAGAGTCTGGGAGCTGCAATCAGGCTCACATGCTGCGACTACTGAGGCCCACATGCCCTAGAGCCTATGTCCCACAACAACAAAAGTCACTGCAATTACAAGCCAAGAGAACACACTGGTCACAGCAAGCACCTACTTCCAACAATGTAAGAGACGACTCTACACATGGACATCAGCAAATGGTCAATACTGGAATCAGATTGATTATATTCTTTGCAACCAAAGACAGAGAAGCTCTATTACAGTCACCAAAAAGACCTGGAGCTGACTGTGGCACTGATCATGAGCTCCTTATTGCAAAATTCAGGCTTGAATTGAAGACATTAGGGAAAACCACTAGATGATTCAGGTATGATCTAAATCAAATCCCATGATTATACAGTGGAGGTGATGAAGAGATTCAAGGGATTAGATCTGGTAGACTGAGTGCCTGAAGAACCATGGATGGAGGTTCACAACATCATATAGGAGGCGGTGACCAAAACCATCTCAAAGAAAAAGAAATGCAAGCAGCCCATGCGCTGCAACCAGAGTAGCCCCCACTTGCCGCAACTAGAGAAGAGCCCATGCAGCAAGAAGACGTGGCACAGCCGTGAATAAATAAATGAACCTTTTTAAAAATCAAATAAAGGTAGCGTCTGATGCTCTCGAGCAAACTACAGGTGTTGGAAAAGGATCAGACAAGCCCACAGGGCAGAGCAGAAGGGAATTCTTTGTTGTGCCGGGAGCAAGTGTGGGAGAGGTCAAGTAGGAGATGGGGTTGGAGATGAGCCTTGAAGGACAAGCAGGTTTTTGAGACACCAAAAGGGCGAAGAGGAGGCTACAACTCAAGTCACACAAGCAAGCAAGACGTGAGATTTTCCCTATCAAACTGTCAAATACTAGCAACAGACAACACTTTTGGTAGGAGTATAAACTGGTAAAAGACAATTTAGCAGTATAAAGTATCTCTAAATGTTCATGCTCTATGATTTAGCAGTTCAAGTTACATAAACTTCTCCTAAAGAGAAATTATAGTATTTTGTATCAAGTGCATATATTATATTCTCAGAAAATTTTGAGAATAATGATGGTGTGGCAAAAAATATTTAATTATATGGATGGTCCCCACAACATTGTTTATAAACGTCAAATATTGTCAGTAAGTAGTTAAGTGGTATCCCCTATACGATGTAATGCTATGAAGTGTTTAACAGAAGTACATTAGTCGGCATGGAATGCATTAACATAAGTTTTAAGAAAGGTTTCAGAAAAATGTACTATAAGAGCCCACCATTTGTTTTTTTAAATGTATATACAGCCACAGAAAAATGACAAGGATATGCAACAAAAAAATTCAGTGATTTTCTCTGAGTGGTAAAATAACAGACAATTTTTATTTTGACTTACTTGTATTTTCTAGCTTTCTAAAGTGAACCTGTATCATTTTCACATAGAATTATGTAAATTTTCTAAGCTATCTGAATTAAAGTGTTCTCTTTTTTATGGTACTACCCCTGATAACTCAGTAGGTAAAGAATCCACCTGCAATGGAGGAGACCTGGGTTCGATCCCTGGGTTGGGAAGATCCCCTAGAGAAGGGAAAAGCTATCCACTCCAGTATTCTGGCCTGGAGAATCCCATGGACTGTGTAGCCCGTGGGGTTGAAAAGAGTCGGACATGACTGAGTGACTTTCACTTCACTTCACTCCTCAAATACAGTATAATACGTTTTGTGAGATGACAGTGAATGTCACTGCTCAGTCAACTTTACACATTTCCTTGAAAGGGCGGAAGTAACCATAGGGAGGAAGGGAGGAAAGCAGATTGTCCTAGCAGAGTCCAATATCAATACTTCACCATGGTTTCAACACTGACAGGGGGACACCTCTCCTGAGACTGTTTTACTACAAACACCCCTTTCCTCACAGAGGGGTCATTCTTCAGCCAATAGATCTTTAAATATTTCCCGATCATCTACAAAGAGAAGTATGCCCTCTTCATTTCACACCTCTTGCCTATCCTTTTAGGAAACTGATAGGCAAAGCTTAGATTAAAATTCCAAGGAGGGGACTTCCCTGTTGGTCGAGGGGTTAAGACTCCACCCTTACGATGGAGGGGGCGTGGGTTTGACCCGTTAGGGGGCCAAGGGGCAACTACTGAAGCCTGTGGGACACAACAAGACCCTATGCACCCCAACAAAAGACCCCACAACCCCAAATGATGCAGCAAAGATCCCACGTGCTGCAACTAGGACCCAGAGCAGCCAAGTAAACAAATATTAAAACAAAAAGAATTCAGGGAAGTTCAGGCTGCCAGTCCAGCCCACAGCCCATTCTGAAGTGCACTGACTCTCCAACGGGGCCTCACGGTTCTCCTGGTGGGTAACAACAGACCCAAACAGGAAAGGTCTCAGACGCAAATCACAATCAATTCCTTAGGTCTTCATCAGTGACTAAGAACTACATCATGGTAACCTATTAGTTGAGGTGTTAAGAGATAAAATGCGGTGTTCAAAAAACAAATTAGATGTTACTATAGTTAAGCCGTTTAAAAAAAAAATTTTTGTAGAAATGTAAGGAAAACAAGCTACATCATGAACCAGAATATACAGATACACATAACTGAAGCACCAGTTTCACAATAGTATTTATTCTTACTACAGGGGGCACTTCTTTATTTTATATTCCATTTCATTTAAAAATAACCCAGGATTTCCCTGGTGGCCCAGCAGTTAAGATTTCGCCTTCCACTACAGAGGGTACAGGTTTGACTCCTGGTCGAAGAGGCTAAGATCCCACATGCCTTGAGGCCAAAAACCAAAACATAAGCCAGGAGCAATGCTGTGACATATTCAATAAAGACTTCAACAAAACAGAAAATAAAATAACCTGTAACGGTCCATTCTGAAGGAGATCAGCCCTGAGATTTCTTTGGAAGGAATGATGCTAAAGCTGAAACTCCAGTACTTTGGCCACCTCATGAGAAGAGTTGACTCATTGGAGAAGACTTTGATGCTGGGAGGGATTGGGGGCAGGAGGAGAAGGGGACGACCAAGGATGAGATGGCTGGATGGCATCACAGACTCGATGGATGAGAGTCTGAGTGAACTCTGGGAGCTGGTGATGGACAGGGAGGCCTGGCGTGCTTCGATTTGTGGGGTCGCAGAGTCGGACACGACTGAGCGACTGGACTGAACTAAACTGAACAGTTTTTAAGACAATCACACACTTTTCGACCTTGACCCCTCCCCCTGAATCTGGGCAGGGTCAAGACTGTTTCAAACAACAGAGAATCTATGCTTTCTGGACACTTCCTTTAGCAACCTTCTCTCTTGGAAAACCAGCCACCATGCTGTGAGAAGTCCAAACCAGATGGAGAGGCTACATGCAGGCGCTCTGGTGCTCTGCGCAACCCCAGTGGGTCCCCCATGAGCCTTCAAGGCATCCCAGCCGGAGATCAGATATGCAGGTGAAAGAGACTTCAAAGCATTCTAAATTCCAGTCATTTGAATCACTCCCTGCCATCTGAGGCCTCAGGCCTCCTGGAATAGAGACAATCTACTCCCGATCATGCCTGTCTGAATACTTGCTCCCAGGATCCAGGAGTATAAGAAAATGACTGTCGTTGAATGCCACTAAGTTTGGGGTGGGTTGGTCACAGCCATAACAACTAGAACAACAGTGCTGGGCATAAGCTGCAACTCGACGTCATGATCCATCCAGGCAGACTGACGATCACTGGTTCAGAGGACACTGACTGAGAACCCAAAGCCTGGCATGCAACCAGACAAAGTTCCCACTGAGTCTGTGCACACCCACACAAGCTGAAATTTTTACAGCTGGGAGCAAATGGGGTGAATGGAGTGGGATAAGGCAGACAGTGGAGTGCTGGACCCCATATAAATGTGCCAGCATCAGAAAGGTTTCCGATTCACTGGGGCCAAACTCTGAAACATGGTGAATGATGCTGAAAGCTAGATCACCTTGTTCTCGTCTGAGTCTCCAGGTGTTGCCAGCTTCTGAAGGATGGCACAGTGCCACTGCATAACAGCTGACAGAACGGATACTTACGGGGCTCCACGAAAACGGTTTGCTCTAAAAGCTGCTTATTTACTTATATCCACTTTCAGTGCTGTCAGAGCCCTATGGTTTCAGACTTTTCTGTCAATGGATAACTTCTGTCTAAATATAAACTCAAATCAATCTGTTAAGGATTAGCAGATTCTTAAAAAGAAAGGGTGCGGATGAAAGCATTTCTGATGAATGGAGAATGTCCAGCAGTTCTAGGGCCAGAGATTTTAACTGTCATTGGGCTTTTCTTTCTTTAAATGTTATCCTAATATTACAGTACTGCCTCTGGGGAAAAAAGCAGGAAATTCATGAGTAGCATAGGACTGCCAGGAAGGACAGCCTGAGATGGGAACTGTGAGGAAACCCCCCCAGGGAGGGGCAGCGAGTTAAGCACACCCTCCTCATGGAAGCAAGATCTCTCAAGGGACTGGCCTCGAGGGAGTGCCGCTTGAAACGAAAGGTCCAGATCAGAGAAGTAGTGGGAGTAGGGGCTGAGGGGCTCTCAAGGCACAATTCAGGTGACTTCAAGGGGAGCAGATCTGATGCAAGACTTATGGTGGCCGTGGGATATAAAGAGTCTATCTATATTACATTCTCAGTGACCGCAAAACCAAGAACACACACACATCCGAGCTTGAGACAGTGGAAGGTCAACCAGAAAGGTAAACTGGAAACCAGTGAAGAAGCCTAAACTAACTTAACTGATTTATACATGTCTTCCTCTAACCTCTAAAGGAAAATGTACTGTTATTACCTGAGATAAATCTGGTTTGAGTACTTTTTTTTTCTAGATGTACTGCTGTTTGATTAATTATTTAACGTGTAATGCACACAGGTCACTGGATATTTGAAAAACTGTGTCTGGGGCAACTGGTAAATAAACTGAAGTCCCTGTTGACAAGAGCAGGGATCAACCACAACTGCAGGC
The DNA here is from genome assembly GCA_006408675.1 of Madoqua kirkii. Taxonomy (NCBI): domain Eukaryota; kingdom Metazoa; phylum Chordata; class Mammalia; order Artiodactyla; family Bovidae; genus Madoqua; species Madoqua kirkii. The sequence continues at coordinate 37,600 of SJYC01010298.1, read as the reverse complement.
CCATTCACACATGTAAGCCAGTGAGCACCAGCATGAGACAGACAGGAAGTACAGAAAAAGGCCTGCTTTTTGCTTGGCATGTAGGTACTCGGTAAAAATTCACAGGAGAATGAAATACATGGACAAAGAGGCTGGGAAATTTGGGGAAACTGGGGAAGAATGAAGATAAACTAGTTTCTTTTAACCTCTTCTGCTACATGCAGAAGGGAGCGAAAGGGAGGTTAACAAAAACAGGAGCCTGAGCAGGACGAGGAGATGGACTGCGGCCTGCAGAGACATTAGCTGGTCACTGAGAAACAGCTCACTCACCTGCATGGACCTTGGCTGCTACTGCTACTTAGTCACTAAGTCTTGTCTGACCCTTTATGACCCCATGGACTGTAGCCCACCAGGCTCCTCTGTCCATGGGATTCTCCAGGCAAAAACACTGGAGTGAGTTGCCATGCCCTCCCCCAGGCAATCTTCCCAACCCAGGGATCGAACCCATGTCTCTTATGTCTCCTGCATTAGCAGGTGGGTTCTTTACCACTGAGACACCTCCTCAGCCCAAGAAATTGGCTAAGTTCAAACTAAGAAAGAGTCTTGTGACGTCAGAAGAAGATTCAACATGGGCTAACAAAGGAAGGTCGTCTGTTGGGGAAATCACAAACTACAGCAAACTCACTTAGGAGATGGCAATTCCATACAGTTCAACCAAATGTGTGCCAGTCATCGTGCCCAGGATGCAAAGACACTGTCCCTCCCTCCATCAAGGAGGTTACAGGGTCCCGGAGAGAACGACAGATGACGACAATATACAGTGTGCAGGAAAGGGGGCTAGAGGAAGAAGCAGCAATGTCAGCAAAGATTTAACGACCACCCTTTAGAAACCAGAGCAAACGGCACTCTCTAGTAACCTCCAGGCATCCGAGGAAGCTGTGGACAGCCAGTTCCAGCACACATCCACAGTCAACCTTGGCAGACGAGATGTCACCTTCCCTGAAGGCTGTCCATGCGCTCCTGCTGCCCGGCTTCATCCCTGCTAAACTCTCCCTCCTTGCCTGAACAACTGGGACAGTCACCCCTCCCCTCCACCAACTATGGCCTGCTATACCCTGGTGGTGTCAACATCCAGGTGAACAGCCCTTCCAGCAACTCCAAGGTCCCTGACAACCCCCGACCTCGACCTCCACCCTACTCCATGCCGGCCTCTCATCACCCAGAACTGTCCCACAGCGGAATGCTAAACTGCAATATCCTCCTTCTCTGACATACATCCACTCTGCCAGCTCTCTGGAACGCTTCTTCCTCCTCTTATAATTCCCTGACTTCTAGTCCTGTCACTCTTCCTTCTTCCCAACTCACCACCTCCCATCCTGTACAGACCACACGGTCCATCACACAGACCACCGCTCCAAAGTTCTACACTCCCAACCTACCTTCTGGTCTCCCCCCTCCTCCTGCCTTTCCAACACAGTGCGTGGCAAAGCCACACGCCCCAATCGGTGCAGCTGCTCATTTCCTCTTTCTCCAACTGGGCTGCTGGACACTGCTGGAGAAAACCACACAGCCTTGTAGAATGAGGCCATCTCTACCCTCAGATGCCTGGAAGCATTTCTGCGAGCCCAGCCAGCTCTTATTCCTCCCTATCCAGGGATGTCTTCAAGGTCTGTACCCTCTCACTCTTAGGATATGTCTTCTTCACTTTCAAGATATGATCTAGCTCCTATTTCGTAAGAAAAATGAGGCAATCAGGCAACAATTCCTTCATATTTGTGCTACTCCTAATCTATACCAAAAAATGATGTGCACTTCCACACTCATTGTTTCAACGCCTTCCTAAAAGAAATGTCCGTCCTCCTGCTCAGAGCCCAACCAGAGGACCCTCTGCCTTAAATCATTAATCTCTCTATTGACTTATTCTCTTTTGCATGTTAACATGCTCATAAATAGCTCTCACTTCAAAAAGAAAGGAAAAAAAGAACAAATCTTCCCTTGAGCCCTTTGGCTGTAATTCCATAACATGCTACCATGCCACACACACCCTTCTGAACGAAGCAACCTCAACTAGCTTAATCTACGTGACACAGAACAAACCAACTAGACACAGCTCCCAGTACGCAGACATGGCTGTCTGGACCACCAACTGGTGCTGGAGCTCAGAGGACAGCAGAGGCAGCTCAGTGCCCACCCACACAGCAGTGGGGAGAAATGGGCCCGACCAGTCCTCTCCATGGGCTTCCCTGGTGCCTCAGCAGTAAAGAATCCACCTGCAATGCAGGAGATGTGGGTTCAGTCCCTGGGTGGGAAGATCTCCTGGAGAAGGAAAGGGCAACCCACTCCAGCATTCTTCCTGGAGAATTCCAAGGACAGAGGGTTCTGACATGCTAGAGTCCATAGGGTTGCGAAAAGTCAGACACAACTGAGCGACTGAACAACAACAAAGTCCTCTCTAAGGACGTATAACAGAACCGCCAAGTACCCATGTGCCTGGACCCCTGCTGAGATCTACTTGCTCTTTGCCATAAAGCTGCTGTACCTCTCAACTAGAAAGGCATGAAACAGACCTGGAGTGGCTGAAAAACAAAACATCAAAACATGCTGCCCAGTATTTACACTTAACACTTGGTAATCCTCATGGGAACTCTTTCAGGCAAAAATTATTAACGGGTAATAAAACTGACTGGTGAAAGTTCAATGAAAAAAAGGGATATCTACATGCTTCAAAATACCTGCCCAGAAGTTATCCATTAATTTCAAAGGCAGAAATGTGTTAGGGGACCCAGAAGACACCATATTAATCAAGGAAACACAGTGAGCAGCTTCCATAATGGAACAAAGGTGCCCTCCGATACGATGCACTGAGGAGGCTACAATATGACGTGTGGTGGTACTCCAACAGAAACGCCTGATCTGAATCTACCATGAGAAAACATCAGACAACGTAAAATAAGAACAACTCTACAAAGTAAGTTGCTGTACTCTTCAAAAATGCCTAGATCCCAATAGATAATTACCAAGGGACTGTCTCAGACTGAAGGCTAAAGAGCATGACCACTATATGTGCGATCCTGGGCTGGGTCCTAGGTCAGAAAATATAATAACAACTTTCTCTTTGGCTGCAGAGGAAATTAGTGAGAAAACTGATGAAATCTGAATAATATCTATGGATGAGATAACAGTATTATAACAACATTAGTCTCATGATTTTAATAACTGGATTGATTACAGAAAATGTCTTTCAGAAAGAGAAGAAACGCCACACATTAACACATATATATGCAATCTACAAAGACGGTACTGATGAACCTATACGAAGGGCAGCAATGGAGATGCAGACACAGAGAACCGACCGTGGACCGGGAAAGGAGGGCGAGGAACTACCTGCAAGAGTAACACTGAAACCAACCCCACCATATGCAAAACAGAGAAGCCAGTGGGAATCTGCAGGTGACACAGGGAGCTCACACCTGGTGCTCTGTGACAGCCTAGAGGGATGGGATAGGGCGGGAAGTGGAGGGAGGGTCAACAGGGAGGAGACACTAAGACACATACACACCCCTATGGCTGATCCATGTTGACCAGCCGACAGAAACTAACACTACTGTAAAGCAATTATCTGCCAATTAAAAATATAATTTAAAAAGTTAAGGGGAAAAGACTGTCTTTGCTTTTAGGAAACAACTGAAGTATTCTGGGGTAAAAGAGCATCATATCTACAACTTACTTTCAACTGGTTCTGAGATAACAGCAATATGGATGCAAAGAATGAATGATAAAAACCCATGCTAAAATGCCAACATTTGGGGCATCTAAGTGAAGAGTATGCAGAAATTCTTTGTACTATATTTTTTACAACCTTTCTCTAAGTCTGAAATTATTTATTTTAAAAATTGTTGTTTGTTTGTTTTTTTAAAGCCCAGAGTTGTGAGAAGTAGAAGGAAAAACTGGCCAAAACCACAACTGTAGTGAAGGACTTCAAAATGCCACCCTTGTCTGGCAGATTAGGCACATACAAAATAAACACAGGCACAGGACTCAGAAGATTAATAACCCCGTGATTTAACTGACATACTTAGAACTTCGTACCTAACAGAGAACAGACATTATTTGCAAATGACCATGGCCATTTAAATAAAGGGACAATAGTGAGCCTCCTTCGTTGACTCACAACTGACTTCAGCAATAGATCCATCTGTGGTGTGGGTCATCACCCATAGAGTGCCAAAAGAAAGGGGCTCAGGAGGAGTTCTAGACACCCCAGAGAAAACTCCCCAGCAGCCTTGTAAAGATCCAAGAAGAGCCTTTTAAAAACTTTTCATGATGAAAACTTTCAAACATACACAAAAATAAAGAATAGTGTAAAGAACCTCCACATTGCTCAGACTCAATAATTACCATAATTTGGACATACCTCCTATATCTATGCCTTTTCTGTTATGGTATTTTAAGGCACATCTCTGAAATTTTTCACCCCTAAAGATTTGTGTGTCTACTCTTCTACCCCAAAATTCATTATGTCTAACAAAATTAAAAATCTATTAGTATCTACCATCCATTCACGTGTCCCTGACACAACAGCTTTTAACCCCTAAGTTTCTCACACCAAGACCTTCAGCCCAGAATGGTGGACCAACAGTGAAATGACTGCTTCAGAGGGCAACCTCTTTAGACAAAGACTCAGAGCCTGGACCACTCCAACCCAACTAACTATGCTGCTGAGACTCATATGCTGCTGAGACTCATATAGAACAATTTCTAAGTACACAAAAGCATGAAAATCTAATTTTATTAAAAAAAATTATTGAGGGGACTTTTCTGGCAGTCCATTGGTTAAGACTCTGTACTTCCAATGGAGGGGGCCTGTGCTTGATCCCTGATCACATTACTAAAATCCCACTTCTGTGCAGCATAGGCAAAAAAAATTTATACTGAATGAAAATCTGTTTTTAAGTGGGGGAAAATATTTTCACTGTAGAGTCAATGAGTAAATGTCCTTAATGTAAAAGGGTGCTTATGTCCCAAAATAAGAATGATCAAAGAACATAAAAAATTAGCAAAGAGAGAACTATCAATTCTCAAAAAGATATATGAAAACTATTCAGTCTCACAGTAATCAAATGAATGCATATTAAAATAATGACTTGCTATGTGTCATGTAAATTAGCAAAAATTTCTTGAAAAAAAATTCAGTGATAGCAAAAATATGGCTCTATATGTGGGTACAATCTTTCTGGAGAACAATTTTTTCAATATGTTCCAAAACTCTTATTCTATTTCCAGGAACTGTGCTAAAGCAATCACAAGAAGACTTCCCATGAGGTCCAGTTCAGTTCAGTTGCTCAGTCGTGTCTGACTCTTTGCGACCCCATAAATCGAAGCACGCCAGGCCTCCCTGTTCATCACCATCTCTCAGAGTTCACTCAGACTCACGTCCATCGAGTTCGTGATGCCATCCAGCCAGCTCATCCTTGGTCGTCCCCTTCTCCTCCTGCCCCCAATCCCTCCCAGCATCAGAGTCTTTTCCAATGAGTCAACTCTTCACGTGAGGTGGCCAAAGTACTGGAGTTTCAGCTTTAGCATCATTCCTTCCAAAGAAATCTCAGGGCTGATCTCCTTCAGAATGGACTGGTTGGATCTCCTTGCAGTCCAAGGGACTCTCAAGAGTCTTCTCCAACACCACAGTTCAAAAGCATCAATTCTTTGGCGCTCAGCTTTCTTCACAGTCCAACTCTCACATCCATACATGACTACAGGAAAAACCATAGCCTTGACTAGACGGACTTTAGTTGGCAAAGTAATATCTCTGCTCTTGAATATGCTATCTAGGTTGGTCACAACTTTTCTTCCAAAGAGTAAGCGTCTTCTAATTTCATGGCTGCAATCACCACATGCAGTGATTTTGGAGCCCAAAAAAATAAAGTCTGACACTGTTTGCACTGTTTTCCCATCTATTTCCCATGAAGTGATGGGACCGGATGCCATGATCTTCATTTTCTGAATGTTGAGCTTTAAGTCAACTTTTTCACTCTCCTCTTTCACTTTCATCAAGAGGCTTTTTTAGCTCCTCTTCACTTTCTGCCATAAGGGTGGTGTCATCTGCATATCTGAGGTTACTGATATTTCTCCCGCAATCTTGATTCCAGTTTCTGTTTCTTCCAGTCCAGCATTTCTCATGATGCACTCTGCATATAAGTTAAATAAGCAGGGTGACAATATACAATCTTGACATACTCCTTTTCCTATTTGGAACCCATGAGGTCCAGGGGGTAAGAATTCACTTTGCAACGCAGGAGACAGGTTCAATCCCTGGTCCAGAAAGATCCCACATGTCACTGATCAACTAAGCCCAAGTGCCTCGGCTACTGAAGCCCTCCCACCAGTGCTCCACAACAAGAGAAGCCACCACAGTGAGAGAAGCCTGTGCACTGCAATGAAGGGGAGCCCCTGCTCCCCGCAACTAGAGAAAGCCCAGGCGCAGTAGCAAACACCCAGAGCAGCCACAATCGATCAGTACATTTTTAATAAAACGAATTGTAAGAAAGATACACCTAACTATATGAAAAATAATTCAAAGCAGTGTTATTTATTTCTATAACCAAGAAGATGATGTGGGGAAGAGGTGCTGAAACACCTCAATGTCCAATAGTAAGAGACCGGTTAACTAAAGTGTGGCATTAAAACAAAAGTACTAGAGATTGGTGCTGCTCAAAGAGTAGCCCACGGACCCGCTGCTGCTAGCTCACAATGAAACAATGACTGAGCCAGAGTGTGAATCAACCATAAAAGTTTTTAACAGGAGGATATTCTCAATGAAGAAATCAGTGTGTTGATTTACACTTGGCACAAACTCCTGACCTTGTCCTGAGACAGTTAGAAACGGTCTGCCTACACGACTACCTGAACAGCACCACTACAGATTCGACCTCCTAAAATCATATCTCAAGGTTGCCCACATCTGTCCATATCTACTGCTACCACCAAACCCAAACTACCTCTGTGACTGGACTTAGCCTTCTGCTACTTATGTGTCCCCTATAATCCATTTCCCACTCAGCAGCCAAAGTAATTGGGCCTTCCCCTCACCCCAGCTTCATTCAGATAGAATCAAAATGATCATTCTGAAATGCCCATCAAACCAGGCTTATTCAAGATACACTGAAAATACATTTAAAAATTTTGGAAAAAAATTTTTTCGTAGAAACAAACGGAAATTTTAAAAGTAGACAAAACCAGAACAGGACAATAATTATAGGAAAAATTGAAAAGGTTACAGAACTAGTACTAGCAACGGCTCTAGAGCGTGGCAGGGACGCCCCACACTCACCCATAGTGGGCTCTCCCTCCTGGCACATACAAGGATTCCTCTTCCCACCCCGTGCAAGGAGGCCATTACACTAGTTTCACCCTGAAGACCGTGCACTGCGGGACGCATGTCCGTGAGGCATGTACCTGATGGTGTGCAAGTCACCAGTGTCTTCTGCACCTACCACAGAAAGCCCTGAACGAGGTTCGGAGACGGCAGTGATAGGAGAGCTCCTGAGCTTTCATTTTCAAACCTTCATCTTTTTTCCTATACACTTGTTTTTAAAACTGGGATTATACAGTAACAGTATCTACTATTTTAAAAAGTAATCTTATTGACTTATTTTGGCTGTGCTGGGTCTTCACAGCCGCTCAGGCTTTTCTCTACTTGTGGCGAGCAGAAGCTACTCTCCAGCTGCAGTGTGTGGGCTTCTCGCTGCAGAGGCTTCTCTTGTTGTGAAACACAGACTCTGAAGCGCAGCCCGACAGTTGTGCTGCACAGGATTCGATGCTCCAAAGCATGGCGGATCTTCCCGCATCAGGGATCGACCCCGTGTCTCCTGCACTGGCAGGCAGATTCTTTACCACTGAGTCACGAGGAAACCCTCTACTATTTCTTAAGTCACTTAAATACAGTATATATCTTCACATATTTGAAAATAGCCATTGAAATTTCATCAACTATTGAGAAAATGATTAGATACTATACTATAAAGTTGAGAGCAGAGACGATCACATTTATTACAACCATCCTTGAGTATATTCTTACCCCACTTTGAAAGGAAAAACAAATAAATAATTTCTCCATGTAGTTTCTTTCCACTGTTCCTTTTCTCAATGTAAAAGCCTGCTAAAGTTTAAGGAAAAAGAATGGAGGAAAAACTAGAAATTTCCTGAAAAACTAGAAATAAGATACTATTTTATATTAAAAACAAACACTCTTTTCTATTTTACATTGCACTGGAGATACTATCTAATGTAACGGGGTCAGTTCAGTTAACAGACTGCAATTAGTGATCTAAGAACTGGGAAAGAAGAGGTAAAGCAATACACATAATATCATAGTATTATCAAAGACTTGATGGCAAAAATATTATAAATCAGAAAATTTACCAAGTTGTACAATAAACATACCAAAAACCAATGGGCCTCATTTACAGGAAATTAATTCAGTTATAAAATACAATAAAAAAGAAAACACTACTTACAAAAGCAAAAAAAAATTAAGCTTAATAAGACCCTCTATGCAGAGAAGTATGAGAGCATTCCTGAAGGTCTTCTCTGGCGGCCCATGGACAGAGGAGCTTGGCGGGCTGCCATTCGCAGAGTCAGACACACTGAGCTCTCATGCGCACACCCCAGCGGTTAGGACTCTGGGCTTTCACTGCGGGAGCCCAGGTTCAATATTTGGTCAGGGAACTGAGATCCCACAAGCCAATAAACAGAAGAAACAAAAAAAAAGGCCCTAATCTATCTTTAGACTCTAATAGATACTATATGTTAAAACTATCATTTTTCTAATGACAAAGCCGAATCATTCATTTTAGGCAACTGCTGTTTGTTGAATGTTTATAATTTTTTAGGCATTGAGCAGATTGTTTTATAGTCAGCATGTAATCAAATTGTGATGACTACCCTTACTTTAAAAATAAAACACTTGGGCTCAGAGAGGTTATGTGACTTGCCAAAGGTCAAAAGGCAGGGAGAGGCAGGGCTGGGATTCAGACCAGTACCGCCTGGCTCTATAACTCGGCTCCTGACCACTTTACACAAGAAGGAAAAAAATCTACAAAAATCATCCAACAAACAAATCTAAGTGTAAATGCCCTGTCTTAAATGCTTCTTTCTGGGTCAATGAGAGCAAAGCTCTTGGCTTAATGCTGCCGGTTAGAACAATATATGAGAACTCTCCATTTTCCCACATCAAGTTGAAAGCGACAACTGAAGTTCAGAGATAACATAGAAGATATTTACGTTACTTTCAAAGTTGCTTCAGAGAACAATTTAGGAGGGAAGGGGTAGGGAAGACAGCCAAGATTTCAATACTAAGGAAAGAAAAAGGAAATAGGGACTCTGGAACGAACTTCCAGGACATATTTCTCAGGCTTAAAATAGGCTTGACCTTAGGACTGTCATGAGAAAAGCCAGGAGAAATGAAGTCATCATATATAAACTGTTTGTCCTCAATAACATGACTAGTGGGCACAGAGCTCAAAACTAGGTTAAGGGACAGTGGCTGGTCAGCCAGCTCTGTATCATTCTTTCCACTCCTCTGCAGGTCAAACTTGAAGGCAATTAAAGTCACCATAATCTCAAAATGTTCCACATAATCTCATAAAGGAAGTTCAAGCCCATGGCTCCTTCAGGCTTGCACTTCCCCCACCTAAAAGTAGAAAAGGGTGGAGAAAAAAGGCTGCTCCCTTTAAAGTCAGTACACTCAGTTTATTCATTTGACAACTAGCAATGGATGTGAGCACTGGGGTAGCCCTGGAGACACCGTGGCTGGTGGAGCCACGCCTGGCCTCTGCCCTCCTGGAGCTTAAGATCGGGAGGTGCGCGTGTGCCTGTTCAGTCACTCAGTTGGGTCAACTCTTTGCAACACCATGGGGTGTAGCCCACCAGTTCCTCTCTATCCATGAGATTTCCCAGGCAAGAATACTGGAACAGGTTGCCATTTCCTTCTCTTGGGGATCTTCTTGACCCAGCGATTGTACCCGAGTTTCCTGCATTGGCAGGCAGATTCTTTACCTTTGAGCCATCTGGGAAGCCCCTAAGATCAGAAGAAGAGGTCTGCAAATACACAGACATGTGGCGTCAAAGCTGTGCTTCAGGACATGGTGCCAACAGAGCCTGTGACAGGAAAATTGGACCTTGCATGACTGGAGAAGGGAGGCAAGCAGCTCATCACAGGAGACTCAAAAGGATGAAAAGGAACTGAGGGCAGAGGGGGTGAAAGACTTTTACAGTTTAGACTGGGGAAAGGCACATGCCAAGCAGGTCCTGGAGACCAGACGGGCAGATGCTGTACGTTGTGAAAACTCTAACTCAAAGATGATACACAGCTGAGGTTCTTACTAGAAATTTTTATTGAAAACTAACATATTTACAGAAAATAATATGAATCCTAAGTGTGGAGCTTGCTCAGTTATCATAAAACAAACTCACCCTCAGAGCTACTATCCAGGGGAAGAAACAGAACGCCACCACACTCCAAAGCCTTCATACCTCCTCCAAGCCACTATCGCCCTTCTTCCCCAAAGGTCAGCACCATGTTGCCTCCTGACACAGTAGCTCTGCCTGAACTTGAACTTTGTCTAAGTTAAGCTACATGGCATGGAATCTTTGTCTGGCTTCTATCACTCACCACTTGGCTTGTGAACTCATCCACGCTGTCGCATGTGGCATGGGTCTTTCATTTCCAGTGCTGCAGAGTATTTCCTTGTATTCTTATACCACAATTTATCCTCCTTTTGATGGACTTGGGGTTATTTTTAGTTTTCAGCTACTATAAATAATACGTCTATGAACATTCTAGTATGCAACTTTTGGTGAACATGTGCACATATATCTGTGGGGTATATATCCAGGAGTGGAACTGATGGATGAGAGTAAATACTGCTGAAAGGTCTTCCAGTATTCTATCAAAAGGTGGAAAGGAGCTAAGATGGTCTCAGGTTAACTTTCTACAAGACTTCCTTTGCCTACTCACAAAGTAAAAATTCCTCTTCCACTTGCCCACCCATCCTTTTCCATCACCCCGAAACAACAAAACATCTCTCCCTCTCCCTCTAACACACACACACACACACACACACACACACACACTAGGTGCCTGGCTCCTCAGACTGGGAGAGGGAGGCTCCCTCAGGCAGGAAGAGACCGAAACCGGCGCACAATGCTGGCAGACCCTGCCCAAGGAGACGCAGTGAAAGGCGATGGCTCAGCTTCGGGGCAGGAAGGGGCTGGGCGGAGGTGGCAGGAGATTCAGGGAGAGGGTGGGCGAGGGTGGGCGTCTGCCGCGTGCTAGGGCCTCACCCTGGTGGCTGCAGGCAGAAAAGGGGGCTGGGGCCAAATTCAACAGAGGCCTCAGCTGTTGAGGGGAAGCCAGGGCACTGGCAGGAATCTAGGAGAGAATGTCAGAGCCAGACCCACACCTGGCAGTGGAATTAAAGACGGGAGTACGTCTGCAGCAACAAGGGCCAGTTGCCAGAAATGAGACCGTCCCAGAGTGTGGAGCTTGGATAGCTTTAATTTCCTCCAACTAAACTCCACTCCAGTACTCTTACCTGGAGAATCCCATGGACAGAAGAGCCTGGTGGGCCCCAGTCCACAGCGTCACAAAGAGTCGGATATGACTGAAGCAGCAGAGTGCACACACACAAATTGCGGGGGAGCAGTTACACACTGGGAAGGAACGGCCAGGTGGGGCCAAACAAGTCTAGCCAAGGTCCAAGGAAAAGGCACTGACAAGAAGCCAGGCAGACCACCACAGATGCAGCAGACGGGAGTGGAATTCAGAAGGAACACTGAAGCAGATGCCATTAACCTATATTTCCCTGCCGCAACCCCGCACACACCACCTGGCTTCTGACATCTCTCTGGGCCACCAGCTAGCTGCACGACAGAGAGACTGCTGGGAAAGCCCTGGGATAAAACCCGTCGAAGGCCACAGCTGCTCTCCTCCAGACCATGCCATCAGGGGGAGGCCACTCCTCATCCCCCCCGCATGACCCCAGTCAGCCCCCAGCTCTGAGCATCTGAGATTTGCATCACCCCGAGATGCCACGGGCCACTCACATTCATTAAGGGCCTTGGCCTCTCAACATCAGCCTTCTCCACCACAAGTCCAAGGCAAGGTCACGGTCCATGTAGCCACGCCAGCACACCAGGGTTCCTTCCATTTAATTCTGACTGCTCCCAGGCCCACCCGACCCTACTCAGGACATCAACTGACAGAGTGTCCACCAGCTTTCTCTGACCACAAATTCTCAGTTCATCACTTCTGTCTCATATCTTTTCAGTTTATACTAGCAACAACCACTGTTAACAAAAGTAACAAATATAAGGAGTGTTTACTATGTGTTAGGCACTCTTCAGAGTGCTTGAGGTGTACTGACTCACTTAACCCTCACAGTCCTCCTGGAGTGTGAGTGTGGTTATTATCTTATATGACATGAAACTTGAGGCGCAGAAGGTGAATAACTTTCCCAACGTCTCACAGCTCTAAGTGGCTACAGAGAGGTTTGAAAACAGGTGGTCTGGCACCAAAGTGTGCTCTTGTTCTCTCATTTCTTTACATTCTATTGAACATTCACAGAGGAAAGTACACGTACCGTAAGTGCACCAGAAGATAAATTTTCACACTGAACACCCCTGCACAACCAGCACCAGATGAAGCCACACTCCTGGTGTCCTGGAGGCCCTCGGGCTCCCCTTCCAGTGCCACTGTGTGGCCTCTAAGGGCGGGATTCGTTTACCACCTCCGAGCCTCTCTGCTCACTGCCGGGGCAGGCTGCTTGGACAGTCAGCAGAGCTGAGAGGTGCTACACAGCAGACGCCACGCTCAGCACTAGGCTCGTGTTCCCTTCACGGAGATTACCAGGTCTCAGACACCTGTTCTGCTAGGTGCTCAGGCCTCTTCTTCAGTCAGGTACTCCTGTTAAACCCAAACTCACGGCCCTAACTCTTGCCCTCTCGTCTGCCTTGTCAACAGCTAGTGGACATTCTGAGAAAGGCCAAACTAATTTCAGATGAGCCCAACTGCCCAGCTCAGGCCCACACACACAAGATTGGCTGAGCACTGCTAGAGTCACATGACCTTGCGAGCCGGTGTCAAGGGATGGCTGGGGGCCGCGTGTGGCCACAGCGCTTTCTGTGCCTCCCTGCACACTCCTTCTCTGCTCCTCGGAGAGGCAGCTCCCTACATTTCCCCTGCTCAAGCCAGCTGCCCTAACCCCATCCTCCCCACCCCAGCACAGTCGCTTATGTCACTCTAGTAGGCAATCCTAGAAACGTTTCCCATAAGCAAATTTCAAAGGCAAACTAGAAAAAGGTTATTAACCATAAAAGACAAATGGACTAAAAAGACTCTTAACTTTTAAGAAATTTCATGCAAATCAGAAAAGAGCTCCTTCCAGGTTCTCCAACAGGAAGTAGCCAAAGTAACAAACATACAAGATAGAAATTATAAATATCTGGAAAAAGACTAACCAAAGAAATGTAAATAAAATTGGCCAAGATTAGAAAGTGATATACCTTTTATCAATAAAAATATCCTTGTTTCATTTAAAAATAAATATTTCTACTGTTTAAAAAAAAAAGAAATAATACTGTTCTCACAGAGAATGAATTTTAATGCCTGCCACTTATCAGGGGGCCTGGGCCCAGGGACTCTGGTCTGAGCTGGAGCCCACGTGGAGCACAATGCCCGCAGCTTGCACTGAGGGGCCCTCTCCACCGCATTTATTATGCAGACATTATTGAAAGCCTTGACCCTCAGAAAGGGCCCAGGAGTGGGGTTTCTACAGGCTTCGGCTCAGAACCACCTTCTCCTGACTCACGAGCTCCTGTGAGTTTTTGGGAACTCTGGGGCTGTTTTCCCATTTGTGGAGGCTGCAGAAGCTCCGTGCCAGACGTGTGACCCAACCCCCTGGTAACCGTCCAAGTTCCCCTTGCAGGCACTGCCACACACGACCTGACTCCCGACCCAACTGACCCACCTACCCCTGTGCTCCCTCGGCCCCAGTCCTATCTGTTTGCTTTGTTAAGCCTACAGTAAGTGTTCCTTACCCCACATCTCGAAATAAGCACAGGAGGGCAGCTCTGATGATGGGGCTGTCAGCCCTCTGCTGTTCTCCGGACTGAGTAAGTCAGGAGAGACATTCATGGTTCACATTTCAACAACACAATGGCAGGAGGTGTCTGTGCTGAGCTGATGGCTTCTGGATGTGCAAATTAGCTTCTTGAACAATTCCTAAATACCAGATTATTTTCAATTGCCTTAGTGAGTACCACATAATTCTCCCAACACCATGTGGCAATTTTTTTTTCAAGACAGAGCTACTATAAAATCAACAAATTTGACAAATTGTTCAAATTTCAGAAAGGCTTTAACACTTCAACTCAAGAAATAAGCAAGGGACATATATATCTCTATATACAGTATAGAGATAACACTCAGCTATATAAATCAAATGTATCCTGCAATGTGTACAATATATTTATTCCGTAATATTTTCCTGATGAAAAAGAAAACTTTAGAGAAGTTGCTAAATAAAACACAGGAAAAGAAAGCATATGAACTATGTTCTGTTCACTTTGGTAGAAGATAAATTAAAAATCTGAATTTATTCTTCAATGAAACTATCTTTCAATTCAGAGAGAAATCATTGCCTAAAGGGTTTTTTTTAAAAAAAAAAAAAAAGAAGAATGTTAAAAAATACTTATCTCAGCTGTAATTCCAGGTAACTGAGAAGTCAAACTAGGCTAACGTCCATTGAGGTTCTGCTTGGGTGTCCAAGTTTTCAGAGAAACATCACAGATGTGGTAGCAGTGAACCAAACAGAACTTAGAGATCCAGATTCTGTCCTTTCTCTCTCCCTGTTCCGCCTCCCTTTCATAAGATCTTTCATAAGTTCTATCAGTCAGGACAGGGCTGGCCATAAATAAAGAAAATTAACCTCAAATACTTTATGATAAAGTGGATTTATGGACTCATCCAAATGCAAAGGGCAGGGTGAGATCTTCCAAGCCTCGGGATCAGTTCCATAAGGCTCTGGCTCTGTGACTGCAACTTCCCAAGCCTGTTCCTGCACGAGCTGGCAGGGTCCTCACTGGGGGGTGGAGGTGAGCACATCCATCCTCCAGGTACTGCAGTCTGACTGAGACAGTTTATGTCACGTGGCTGCCTCTGAACTAGTGACTGGGACCAGAGGATCTGTGTCCTGCCTGACTTCAGCCTGGGCGATGCGTCCACTACTGAACAAATGACTATGGCAAGAAGGACATTAGGGACCCCTCTGGAGCTGGGAGTGGACTCAATCCCACCCAAACTTTACTAGTGCTCTGCACAAGAGAAGGGAAAGGGTAAGAATTACAAATGTTTCCAAAGAGGTGTGGTGGAGACTGGCTGGCTGTTGAAAGCCAGCTCCTCTCCTTGCTGGGCACAAACAGGCGTAGACAGATCATATTCCCCAGCCTCCAGGGCAGGGAGATGTGGCCAATGGAACAGACAGACATGAACTATTTCCAGGTCTGGTCCCTCAAAACCTCTCACCCACAATCTTTCACGCTATTTCCCCTTCTGCAAGCTGTCTGTGCAGACAGGCAGGGTGACCTCAGGAAGCCATGTGTTGAAGATGGCAGAGCCACAAGATGGAATGAGCCTTAGTCTCCGAGTTGCCGCTTAGAGAAGAGTCCTCCACTGACTGGGAACACCTATTTTAAACTTTGGGCTTCCCTGGTGGCTCAGTGGTAAAGAATCCACCTGCAGTGCAGGAGACACGGGTTTGATCCCTGGGTTGCAAAGATCCCCTGGGGAAGGAAATGGCAACTCACTCCAGTGTTCTTGCCTGGAAAATCCCATGGACAAAGGAGCCTGGTGGGTTATAGTCCATGCAGTTACAGAGTTGGACATGACTTAGTGATAAAAAAAAAAAAAAAGAAGAATGTTAAAAAATACTTATCTCAGCTGTAATTCCAGGTAACTGAGAAGTCAAACTAGGATAACGTCCATTGAGGTTCTGCTTGGGTGTCCAAGTTTTCAGAGAAACATCACAGATGTGGTAGCAGTGAACCAAAGCAGAACTTAGAGATCCAGATTCTGTCCTTTCTCTCTCCCTGTTCCGCCTCCCTTTCATAAGATCTTTCATAAGTTCTATCAGTCAGGACAGGGCTGGCCATAAATAAAGAAAATTAACCTCAAATACTTTATGATAAAGTGGATTTATGGACTCATCCAAATGCAAAGGGCAGGGTGAGATCTTCCAAGCCTCGGGATCAGTTCCATAAGGCTCTGGCTCTGTGACTGCAACTTCCCAAGCCTGTTCCTGCACGAGCTGGCAGGGTCCTCACTGGGGGGTGGAGGTGAGCACATCCATCCTCCAGGTACTGCAGTCTGACTGAGACAGTTTATGTCACGTGGCTGCCTCTGAACTAGTGACTGGGACCAGAGGATCTGTGTCCTGCCTGACTTCAGCCTGGGCGATGCGTCCACTACTGAACAAATGACTATGGCAAGAAGGACATTAGGGACCCCTCTGGAGCTGGGAGTGGACTCAATCCCACCCAAACTTTACTAGTGCTCTGCACAAGAGAAGGGAAAGGGTAAGAATTACAAATGTTTCCAAAGAGGTGTGGTGGAGACTGGCTGGCTGTTGAAAGCCAGCTCCTCTCCTTGCTGGGCACAAACAGGCGTAGACAGATCATATTCCCCAGCCTCCAGGGCAGGGAGATGTGGCCAATGGAACAGACAGACATGAACTATTTCCAGGTCTGGTCCCTCAAAACCTCTCACCCACAATCTTTCACGCTATTTCCCCTTCTGCAAGCTGTCTGTGCAGACAGGCAGGGTGACCTCAGGAAGCCATGTGTTGAAGATGGCAGAGCCACAAGATGGAATGAGCCTTAGTCTCCGAGTTGCCGCTTAGAGAAGAGTCCTCCACTGACTGGGAACACCTATTTTAAACTTTGGGCTTCCCTGGTGGCTCAGTGGTAAAGAATCCACCTGCAGTGCAGGAGACACGGGTTTGATCCCTGGGTTGCAAAGATCCCCTGGGGAAGGAAATGGCAACTCACTCCAGTGTTCTTGCCTGGAAAATCCCATGGACAAAGGAGCCTGGTGGGTTATAGTCCATGCAGTTACAGAGTTGGACATGACTTAGTGACTAAACAACAACAATTTTAAACTTTACCTGACTGAGCAACTTCTTTGGAGGTTAAGACTTTTGTTTATTTGGGGGTTTGTTACAACAATCAGCCTATCCTAATAGCTGAAGAAATTAAGGTCTGCAAGTTTGAATGACTTGCCCAAGATACACTTAATTGACAAAACAAACACAAAAACACAGGATGCAATGAACCTGCCTCAAGAATGCAAAAAGGGAAGAGAAGACAAGTGACAGATATGAAAGGACCAGATAAAAAGAGAAGTAATGAGCAACACAGCATCACTAAGTATCTTTGAGGAAGAACGCACAAGCAAGGAAGCAGGTCAACCGGGAAGCCCTTTCTATGTCAAAACTGGTGGAATTTCCCCACAAGTCACCCATTTTTCTCTTACCGAACAGAATTACTGGAAAGTTTCTCTGGTAAGTGAGAACACAAACTGCCTCTGAGTCACAACTAGGAACAATAACTCTCATTACACATTAAAGTGGATTAATTCTCAAGCTGAAAAGCATTTGGGGACTTGGGCTGGACCTCAGTGTAGGGGAGGCTACTGTCTGTCAGACCAACACCCCTCTCTTCCGTGAGAGCCGCTCCCATCCAACTTTCTACTTCGGTGAAAGCCGCTGCTCATCAGAGAAGCCACTGCTGGCCATTGGGCAGGCAGGTGTTCCAAGAAAGGCTCATCTTGGTTCTTCCTACAGACTCTTAAGAAGAGAGTCTAGTCTCTACTGGAAGAGACTCAGTCGCACTCCACTGACAAAGCTGTGAAAGTAAAGCCAGGAGCTAGCAGTGGGCATTGCTTCTTGCTAAGCAGAAAAAAGCAGCCCAAGACACGTATCTGGAGAAAACCATGATCTGAAAGGATACATGCAGCCCAGTGTTCACTGCAGCACTAGTTACAAGAGCCAAGACACGGCAGCAGCCTAAACGGACATCTACGGAAGGAGGGATAAAGAAGATACAGTCCACCTACCCATGGAATCACTCAGCCATTAAAATGAACGCAGTAAGCCATCTGCAGCAACAGGGATGGACCTAGAGCACGTCACACTGAGTGAAGTGAGTCAGAGAAGGAGAAATATAGTAAGACGTCCCATATATGTGGAATTAAAAAAGAAATGATACAATGAACTCACCCACAAAACAGAAAGAGACTCCAGGCTTAGAGAACAAACTGTTTCTAGGAGGGAAGGATAGGGGAAAGAGCTAGTTAGGGAGTTTGGGATGGACATGTCCTCACTGCTATATTTAAACTGGATAACCAACGAGGACCTACTGTACAGCACAGAGAACTCTGCTCAGTGTTACGTGGCAGCCTGGATGGGAGGGGAGTTTGGGGAGAATGGATACACACATGTGTATGGCTCAGTCCCTTCGATGTCACCTGAAACTATCACAACATTGTTAACTGGCTCTACCGCAATACAAAATAAAAAATTAAAAAGAAAAAAAAAATCTTGACTAATATAATCAGCAAAACTGCCTCAAGAGATTAGACAAAAAATTTCACATCTCACAGATCTCCTAAAGTAAAATGAAAAGTACAGAAGTATAGCAATGTCAAGTATGGACTCAGAAACCAGGGCACTGGGATTTAATCCAAGTGCTCCCAACTCCCGGCCAGGAAACCTGAGGAAAAGTGTTAAACCTCCCACTTGCCTCAGTTTTCTTATTCCTACAGGGGAGCCTTCAGGATAACACCAAGCCCACTGGGTTTTCTTGAGGATTAAATTAGTTAATACACATAAAATACTTGGAACAATACCTGGTATGTAGTTAACAGTCAATATATGTGCATTATTGTTACATTTTATCAACCTTAGTTGATGTCTGGGTTAGTGACCCCCATTTTTAGCAAGTCAAGGTGGATCAAGCCAGGTGAAAGCAGGCACCACACTGACCACAGAAGAAAACATGTCTGTCCCACACTACCTGACCATCAGAGCACACCATCAAATCCTGACACTCTTTTCATCTGTAAGGAAGGGACAACTTCAGGTGCCCACTAAGGATAGCAACCACCTCAGACCCTCCGGGAGGTGAGCAAGGATGCGCTGTATCAGACACCAGCATGTCCCTCTGTCCCCTAGGGTATCTGTTCTCTCCAACCTCCTTCAACTCCCTGGACCCCCAAGAGCCACAGTGAGACAGTGGGGTAGGGGGGTGAGGGCGGCAGGGACACAAACGCAGCCCCAGATCTATCCATGGGGACCTCATCCATCTTCTGAGCATGCGTGATCTTGACAGATTAAACCCTTCGTCCCATCTTAGGCTTGTCTTCCCTTCCTCACAAGGTAATTTCACAAACACAAAAATCTGAGGGTACTTGTTTCAGACATAAGATGCTTCCTATGACAATCACCTACTTCCTTCATAGAGCTCTGCCTTCAGAGTTTTTTTTTTGCTCTCTCTGCTGATTAAGTTGGGGAGAAATTCTCAGCAGAGTGCTTTTCTGGAAACTGCACAGTTTATTAAGTCCCTGGAAGTATAAGGAAGAGCTTGAAGTGTTCGGTCTGTAAAGGCATGGGATGAAGCTAGAGGAGGCTGGGTGTTGAGGTCATGGAGAGGAATGGGCAGTGGGCAGCCACAGAGGGTCTGAGGCAGGGAATGGCATGACCCCTCTGCACCTCTGAACTTCTGCCTGCAGGGCATCTGCACGTGGGGCCTGCTTCTCTGGAAACTCGGAGATGTGGAGAAGTCTAAGAACACTGGGAGTGGGCAAAGCCCTCAGGACACCCATCAAAAACCCTCGACTCCAAAGCAACCTGATGGGGAAGAACAGGGGCCCAGCAAGAGTGTCAGGCCCACAGGGCTTTCTAGAGCCCAGCCAGGTGTCAGGAGTGCTGCTACAACTGGCCAGTGCCTGCCCACTGGAAGAGTAAGGTCAAAGCCCTCAAGCCCTGACCATAGACCCCCTCCAGCCAGCCTACATGATTCTACTCCAGCAGAAACCGAGCACAGTAAGCAAGCTTTTACACTGTAGCAAAGCTAGCCATATAAACAAGTGACTCCAAACTAAAACTGTGTGATTACCCGGGAGATTAATTTGGGATCTGAGGCATAAATATCCTTGGCCTCTCAAAACACATAAAAGTTTTGGCACTGAAAACTCTTTTTTGGTTTACAGGCCAGCAAACCACGGCACCTCTGTTTATTTTTCCATTATCTGTATATTCAGCAGCACCGAAAGGACTATAACAGAGCTTCCTACTCTTCTAACCCACTGGTGAGAAAATGCAATTCTGATGCATAAGCAAACAGACACCAGAAAAGTCTGTCACGTTTATGGTGCCTGACAAGTTTCTTTCCATGCCTTCTCTCCAACACTTGTTTCATATATGAGGACCTGTGGCTCATGGACAAGCGAGACAGCCTGTCCCAGCTGAGCACCAACACGAGAATGCAAGCCCGAGTCTAGGCCAGGTCCCTCTCCTCCCTGACTGTATCACTGCAAGAGGTATGTTCAGATTTCCGGACAAGCACTGGAGAATCAAGGGTTGGGAAGCCACAAACAGAGGCAAGCCAGTTCCCTGGCATGTGTACCCTCAAGTGAGGGGCTACAAGCACTCATCTCGCATTACCTGCAAATGCCTATTGCAGACCCTGGTGCACAGGGAGCCCTACGTAAGTGGCCTGAATGAAGGAAGACTGTTATGATCCAAGACCTCGTGGTCCAATAAAGAATCAGGGACTACCATGCCAGCTCACCAAACCAGAGTTCTTCATGGAGATGGAAAACTGAGGCGGAAATTCCTACACTGGGGAGAAGTGAGACCAGAAGACTTCTAAAACACTTCCAATCAGCCTATGAAAACTAATCTCACTGTAGAGATCAGAGTCTCAGAGAAGTACTGATTTTTTTGAGTATTAAAAATGAGTGTATGTTGGCTCACACTGTCACCTACCAGTTGTCCCCATAAGAGTGTTCTGAGCCTCTGATAACACTGCTCGACTCACTTCCAGGCTGACCAGCCCTCATGCACATCACCTTCATCCCAGGCAAGGCTTCACTGCAGCGCACTTCACTTGGAATCTCTGGCTTTTAAAGACTATTTCTTAATGCTAGAATAACAAAAAGACATGACTTCAGTGCTTCGGGAAAAAAAAGAAACAAAACCTCCTGCTTTTACCTACAAATGTTAGGGCAGTAAAGAAAGCCAGTCAAGTATGTATTGAATGACTACATAAATACTGTAGGTTCCCTGCATGCCAACTCCAAGTCCAAACGTATGAGTTACAAACTGAGAATAAAGACACAAGTATCTGTAAAGCAATTATCCTTCAATTTAAAAATTAAAAAAGAGAGAGAGAGATATCTATACAGGACAGTAAAATGAAAACAGAACCATTCTGCAATAATCAAGCAACTCCACTAACAATATCCAAATTCTGATACCCAAATGATAACAAAAATCCCAAGTGTTTGATTTCTTTTTTGTTCTGATACAATCAAACCGCTAGACCAGAGTACACTATGCCATTTCCTCCTCCATAAAATGGAAGCCTAGGAAGAGTAAAGTTAAACATCTCACTAAGTAATACAATTCTAACAGAATGAAAGATTTTGATTCATTATAGACTACCCAAAAGGTCTTAAAACTTGCTGTACCAGAACTGTTTTTAAATCAAGACTCAAAAATAATAGATTCTCCATCTAAAAATAAACTCTAATAAAATGACCACAGATATGCACAAAAACTTAAGATATAGTATTGTCATGTAAATTATGTTTTGAATAAATTTTAATGACATGGGAAAATACAGTTAGCTCTCTGTACCCACATGTA
Source organism: Madoqua kirkii (assembly GCA_006408675.1). Lineage (NCBI taxonomy): Eukaryota > Metazoa > Chordata > Mammalia > Artiodactyla > Bovidae > Madoqua > Madoqua kirkii. Next base: position 15,641 of record SJYC01010298.1, on the reverse strand, counting down.
GAGAACCCACAGATATATAGGGCCCACTGTACTGTACTATTTTATACAAGGGACTAGATTATCCACGGATTTTGGCATCCACTGGGGTCCTGGAATCAATCTCCTGCAGATACCACGGATCTTTTTTACAAAAAAAAGATAACCAAGGATTGACTACAGTTGTAATTTATTATTAAATTTAAAAGTCAGGATATAAAAATTGTACAAAGTACCTGCTTAAAATTTACATTTAAAAACTGATTCAATGGATACACACTACTATATATAAAATTATAAACAACGAGGACTTACTGTACAGCATAGGGAACTATATGCAATATCCCATAATACTCTATAATGGAAAAAAATTTGGAAAGGCTATATATATAAAACAATCACTTTGGTGTACACCTGAAACACTAAATCAACTGTGTGTGTGAGTGTATGTGGGTGTGTCAGTTGCTCAGTTGTGTCTGACTCTTTGCAACCCCATGGACTGTACTGTAGACCACCAGACTCCTCTGTCCACGGAATTCTCCAGGCAAGAATACTGGAGTGGGTTGCCATTCCCTTCTCCAGGGGAGCCTCCCGACCCAGGGATCAAATCCAGTCTCCTGCATTGCAGGTAGATTCTTTACTGTCTGAGCCACCAGGGAAGATTAAATCAACTATACTCTAATTTTAAAAAACATAGCAAAAAACAATTTTTTAACTTAAAATTTCCTAAGCATGCATAAGAAAAAAGAACACAAGGAGTTATTAATATAGTATGAACAAATATCTTGAAGCATGTCTTAAAACTGAAAGCAAATATAGCACCTCGGATGAAGAACGAGACATGTTGCTATTAACATCAGGATAAAACAAAGATGCACATTAACACCATTATTATTTAACAAAGTTCTAAAACTCCAAGCCAATAAGAAAACAAGAGATGAAGTATTACTTTTAGAAAGGAAAACCCAAAACCAGTCAGCTAATAATATGAACATTACCTCAAAAACCCAAGACACTATACAGTTAAAATTCATATATTTCACAACAACAACAAAAGATAATCAACTGAGAAACTACAAGATTGTTTACTAAATTAGGTAACATCAATATATTTCATCTAATTGAAATAGTAGATTTAATGAAGATTCTGGCTACAACAGAATTATCTTATTAATAAAAAGGAATGAGATCCATATTAAAGATAAATGAATAATAAGTTCATACTTATGATAGAAGAATTCTATAAAGCTACCGATTCTTCCCAAATTACAGTGGATTTAACTCCAATACAGGCTTCCCTGTTGGTTCAGACTGTAAAAGAGTCTGCCTACAATGCAGGAGACCTGGGTTCGATCCCTGGGTTCGGAAGATCCCCTGGAGAAGGGAATGGCAAACATTTCCAGTATTCTTGCATGGAAAACTCTACCCAAAAGGTCTTAAAACTTGCTGTACCAGAACTGTTTTTAAATCAAGACTCAAAAATAATAGATTCTCCATCTAAAAATAAACTCTAATAAAATGACCACAGATATGCACAAAAACTTAAGATATAGTATTGTCATGTAAATTATGTTTTGAATAAATTTTAATGACATGGGAAAATACAGTTAGCTCTCTGTACCCACATGTAGAGAACCCACAGATATATAGGGCCCACTGTACTGTACTATTTTATACAAGGGACTAGATTATCCACGGATTTTGGCATCCACTGGGGTCCTGGAATCAATCTCCTGCAGATACCACGGATCTTTTTTACAAAAAAAAGATAACCAAGGATTGACTACAGTTGTAATTTATTATTAAATTTAAAAGTCAGGATATAAAAATTGTACAAAGTACCTGCTTAAAATTTACATTTAAAAATTGATTCAATGGATACACACTACTATATATAAAATTATAAACAACGAGGACTTACTGTACAGCATAGGGAACTATATGCAATATCCCATAATACTCTATAATGGAAAAAAATTTGGAAAGGCTATATATATAAAACAATCACTTTGGTGTACACCTGAAACACTAAATCAACTGTGTGTGTGAGTGTATGTGGGTGTGTCAGTTGCTCAGTTGTGTCTGACTCTTTGCAACCCCATGGACTGTACTGTAGACCACCAGACTCCTCTGTCCACGGAATTCTCCAGGCAAGAATACTGGAGTGGGTTGCCATTCCCTTCTCCAGGGGAGCCTCCCGACCCAGGGATCAAATCCAGTCTCCTGCATTGCAGGTAGATTCTTTACTGTCTGAGCCACCAGGGAAGATTAAATCAACTATACTCTAATTTTAAAAAACATAGCAAAAAACAATTTTTTAACTTAAAATTTCCTAAGCATGCATAAGAAAAAAGAACGCAAGGAGTTATTAATATAGTATGAACAAATATCTTGAAGCATGTCTTAAAACCGAAAGCAAATATAGCACCTCGGATGAAGAACGAGACATGTTGCTATTAACATCAGGATAAAACAAAGATGCACATTAACACCATTATTATTTAACAAAGTTCTAAAACTCCAAGCCAATAAGAAAACAAGAGATGAAGTATTACTTTTAGAAAGGAAAACCCAAAACCAGTCAGCTAATAATATGAACATTACCTCAAAAACCCAAGACACTATACAGTTAAAATTCATATATTTCACAACAACAACAAAAGATAATCAACTGAGAAACTACAAGATTGTTTACTAAATTAGGTAACATCAATATATTTCATCTAATTGAAATAGTAGATTTAATGAAGATTCTGGCTACAACAGAATTATCTTATTAATAAAAAGGAATGAGATCCATATTAAAGATAAATGAATAATAAGTTCATACTTATGATAGAAGAATTCTATAAAGCTACCGATTCTTCCCAAATTACAGTGGATTTAACTCCAATACAGGCTTCCCTGTTGGTTCAGACTGTAAAAGAGTCTGCCTACAATGCAGGAGACCTGGGTTCGATCCCTGGGTTCGGAAGATCCCCTGGAGAAGGGAATGGCAAACATTTCCAGTATTCTTGCATGGAAAACTCCATGGACAGAGGAGCCTGATGGGCTATAATCCATGGTGTTGCAAAGAATCAGACATGACTGACTTGCACTCACTAACTCCAATACAAACAAACAAACTCTCCCCCAAATTTGAGAGAACAAAATCATTCTAAAATTGATACGGAAGGATTGATAAGGAATTTTTCTTTAATGAGGCATAATGAGAAAAAGGATTAACCTTACCAGACACTATTAAAACATATAAAGCTATAAAAATGAAGTCAGTGCTGTAACAGGGCAAGTAAGGATAATCAAAAACAGACAGTGCAAAGATATGATAAAGGTGAGAGTATAAATCAACCGGGAATAAAAAGAATCATCCACATAAAAAGATGCTGGAATAATGACTATTTTGGATAGTTACGTCCACCAGGGAAGCCCTAAAGTAGTATTTTAAAACCCAACACATTCATTACCATTTGAGGCACCAACTCCTTACTATGAAAACTGTTAAAGGGAAAAATCAAGCATTTATACTGCCTTTCCAATAGGAACTGTATCTTATAGTAGTGATAGGCCTAACTGTTGAAGAAACTTCCGCTTTGCAGAAGAACACTAACTACTGCATGGAGAAAAGTAAAATGAATGAGGAAGCCTCATTTCCTAATGCTAGGGAGAACTGTTACTTTAGATAAGGATTATCAAGTGGTGCTATAAAGGAAGGGAGGGAGGGAGGAAGAGAAAGCTTAGGCAAACAGTTTATGGTGAATTAAACGTTTGTAGGGACTTCCCTGGGGGTCCAGTAGTTAAGACTCCACAATTCACCAGAGAGGGTGCAGGCTGATCCCTGGTTGGGGAACTGAGGTCACAAATGTCCTGGGGCACAACTAAGTAAATAGACAGATACATACACTTTAAACACCCACACACATTTATATTATGCCAAGGGCCACAAGGTCACCTTCTAGTCATATGATGAGAATCTAAAAGTTCTAGTGGAGTAATCAGATGGTCATCACCCTAACCCAGTAGTCAATCTGAGCATCTGTAATGGTGGGCCAATCAGACATCATGTATTTTCTGATGTGATTTGTGACTCACCAATGATACAGCCTAACCCCAAACACCTAACTTTCATCCATGCTGGATGTGATTTCTAGTTTATAGGAAATCAGCAGATAGAGGGGAAAAGCCAAATGACACCACAAGGAACCAATAAGATGAATCCAGAAGTTGGGATCAAGTAAGGGGTCAGGTCTCTTCAACAGCTCAGTGTAATATGAAAGGTGGGAGTGGGGGGCTAGTTTAAAGGCAAAGTAAGGGCCATGACGAGCAGACGCAGTGCAGGAGCCATTTCTAGGATCCCAGGGATATTGGCACGGTATGGTACAGCTATTAGACAAGACAAAGTGCTGAAACGGAAATATGAAGATTTCTGGCTGCAAAAAGTCTATTGCCAAACAGTATTACTTATGGTGGTTCCTCAAAAAGTTAGAAACAGAATTACTGTATGATCCATCAAGTTCACTCCCCAAAAGAGTTGAAAGCAGGAATTCATAGATATGTATACTCATGTTTGTATGCTGCCTTATTCACAATAACCCAGAGGCGAAGCAATCCAAGTGTTCACCAATGGATGAAAGGATAAACTAACTGTGGTGTGTGCATACAGTGGGATATTTCAGACCTAGAAATGAAACTCCAATATATGTTACAACATGGATGAACCCTGAAGACACTGTACTATGTGAAATCAGCCAGTGGAAAGTGTAAGTACTCTATGGTTCCACTTCCATGAGGGACTTAGGGTAGTCCAAAGGGAATGGTGGTTGTCAGAGGCTGCAGAGGAGGAAACGAGGAATTTAACGTCTGAAGTTTTAGCTTTGGAAGATGAAAGGGTTCTAGAGGTTGACAGTGGTGGAGACTATAGAAAAATGTGAATGTACTTAATGCCACTCAATTGTACACTTAAAAGTGATTAAATTGGTAAATGTAATGTATACTTTATAATTTTTTAAAATACCATTATGTACTGTGTAATCTAATTTCAGTGGGAAAATGTAATTATATACACAGATAGATTGGGGGAGGACAGGGAAATGGGAGGGAGAGAGGGAGGAGGAGAGGGAGGGGGAGATAAAGAATCTGGAAGGACATGTACTAACATGTTATAAGAAGTGATCAATAGCTGTGGAGGCACTAGCTAATTTTCCATACTCTATATACTGCCTCTGTAATAAGATAGGATGTTGTATAAAGAAAATAGGAAAAAACATAAAAGGAAGAGTATAAATCTGATTTCACAAAAATATGAAATGTTTACAATTTTAAAAATAAAATATTCAGTAAAGAGAAAAAGATATGCAATAAGCATGAGCGATCAAAACTTAATTCCCAAACACATTAGAAAGCTCTTATAAAATATTTTTAAATTCTAAAACCCAGAGTAGGCAACAGAAATAAATTCAGTGAAGGCAAAGTTCAAGTGTCGAAACACACTTGGAAAAGAAAAAGGTAACCATAAATGAAATAAATTATAACTGAAATACCAATATAAAATATCACTCTCCCACAATCGGATTGTTGAAAGCCTAAGAAGTACTATCATATGCTCCTGTGATATTAAAATCTGATCACATCTTTCCGGAGGGCAATTTAACAATGTCGATCATGAGTCTTTAAAAGTTAACAGCCATGGGACTTCCCTGGTGTGCAATAGGTAAGAATCCGCCTGCCAACGCAGGGCACACGGGTTCCATCCCTGACCCAGCAAGACTGCACATGCCTCAGGGCAACTATGCCCGTGTGCCACAAATGCTGAGCCCACGCGCCTAGAGCCTGCGCTTGCAACAAGAGAAGCCTCCTCAATGAGAAGCCCACACACCACAGCGAAGAGGAGCCCTGGCTCCCAGCAACTCCGGAAAGCACGGGCGCAGCAACCAAGATCCAGCATAACCAAAAAACAGAAACCAAAAAGTTAATAGTCACAGTACTATGACTCACTCACACATGAGACAGAGCAATCGCAAAAGCACAATGCTGAGTGAAAGAAATATAAAAGAGTGTATACTACATAATTCCACTTATTGTGAAATTCTCAAACAGACCAAGCTCACCTATGGTGGGGAAAAAAATGAAAAGGTGGCTGCAGGGATGGCAGGAAAAAAGCCTGGGAAGGATCAAGAGTGAACTTTCTGGAAAGACAATATTCTAACCTTGACAGAGGTTTTACTTACACAGATAAATGTATGCATCTGTCAAAACTCAGCAAATGCACAATAAATGTTTATGCATTTGATTGCACATAAATTTTATCTCAAAAGAAAAATCTAAATACTGAACTCTAATTAATGATATACACGCTACAATATTTTAGGCAAAGTCTGCTGCTGCTGCTGCTGCTAAGTCACTTCAGTCGTGTCCAACTCTGTGCGGCCCCACAGACGGCAGCCCACCAGTCTCCTCTGTCCCCGAGATTCCCCAGGCAAGAATACTAGAGAGGGGTGCCATTTCCTCCTCCATAGGCAAAGTACAGATGTCTGCAGTCACTTTAAAATGCATCAAAGGAAAAGGAGGTAGAGACGACAAAAGACTGACGCACAGCTTCCTCCTGGTTTCTGTGGGGCACTGCTTTCAAGACTCCCTCAGACACCAAGTCCATGGGTGCAAAAGTCCCTCAATGAGAGGCACCGAAGTTACACATAACCAAAGTACAGCCTTCTGTATGCTTGTATTTTGAATGGTTTCTAGATCACTTATACTATCTAATATTATGTAAATGTTACATAAATTGCTGGAAACACAATGTAAAGGCTATGCAAGTCGTTACCACAAGGCAAATTCAAGTTTTGCTTTTTGGAACTTTCTGGATTTCTCCCCATCACCCCCTCTCACACCCTCATTGGTTGAAGCCCCAAAGGTAGAAACAGATGGCTGAGCATATATGATAAAGTAAAGAACATATATGATATGCAAGTAGAGTAAAATGCTACCATAAAATACAAGAGTTGGGGGTATACAAACTTTTGTTCACTGCAAAACTCCTTCAAAAATTTTGAGATATTGTCTAATGAATGTTAGAAATACTAAATAATAGTCAACAGCTACAAAGCAGTCCTCTGGAGTGCTGGAATATTCTTTCCTGGTCTGGGTGGTCATTACATGTAGCATATATGGGTACAATTCAATCAAGCCATACTCTTTAATATTCTATATACTTTGCTAACTGCATTTATACCTCAAAAAATGTTTAAATAAACAGCATTCAGAATAGGCTTTAAAGCATATATAATTAATATAACTCAAAAAGATAACAGAGTATGTTCTAACCAAAAAAGAAAGAAAACCATGAATTAGCAGTTATAAAAAGCACACACCATAGATCTTGAACACAGAAACTGCCCCCATTTAAAACTCAATGGGCTAGATAGCCGAGTAGACCGAGGAATGAATCAGTGAGCTAAGAGAGTTCAAAAACCTTACGGATGACAGCACAGAGATGGGGAAGTACAAGTAGTGAAGAAATACAGCACAAAGATGTGCCTAACCCCCATCGTGGGAGCAAGCTGCAGAAGGGAGTGAGGAAAGGGAAGAGCGACAGTTCTAAGAGTAACCGCTAAATGTTTCCTGGAACTAATGAAGAACAAACAAAGAATAAAACTGTGAAGAAATATTTTTAGTCATTTAAAGTAACCTACATGAACGCAAGGAAACATACCACCATTTTACGCATAGTTGGGCTTCCCTGGTGGCTCAGAGGTTAAAGTGTCTATCCGCAATGCGGGAGAGCTGGGTTCGATCCCTGGGTCGGGAAGATTCCCCTGGAGAAGGAAACGGCAACCCACTCCAGTATTCTCGCCTGGAGAATCCAATGGACAGAGGAGCCTGGTGGGCTACAGTCTCTTGGGTCGCAAAGAGTTGGACACGACTGAGCGACTTTACTATCTGCTGATTATGCAATTTAAGTGATCCGTGTCCTTTTTCAAGTTTTATAAAAAGAATATTACTTTTGTAATGAGAAATATAAAAGCTTACTTTTTTTGTTTTGGTTTGTGGGGTTTTTTGTTTTCTATTTCATTTTTAATTGGAGGGTAATTGCTTTACAATATTGTGTTGGTTTCTGCCGTACAACAATGTCAAGCAGCTTTAAGTATACTAGGTCCACTCCCTCTTGAACCTCCCTCCCACCCCTCCATGCTGTCACAGAGCATGGGTTGAGCTCCCTGTGTTACAGAGCAACTTCCTATTAGCTATCTATTTTACATATGGTAATATATATGTAAACATTTATGAAATAAATCCAGAAGCAAGAGACAAGAAAGGCTTTTCTAAAAAACTCCCCAACCTCTCTTTCCTCTGGCTCCTACCCTATGCTATGATAGTGAACCTGTTGCTGAAAGAAGTTACCACAATCTTGGGCAAGTCATTTGATCTCTTTAAAGTTCTGCTTCTTATTTAGGTCTTCAACAGGGAAAAGAAATGTTGTCCTTTCTACTTCACAGGAGTTTGGAGAACATCAAATGAGATAATGGATAAAAACTGCACTCAGTATAATCTGATTTCTCTTGAGATCAAATAAATATTCCCCTTTTAATGAAGATTTCCATGGAGAGAAACAATTCTGAGACTCACAGTCCAAGAGAACAAATCTCTTGTTACCAAAGAGGAAAGAGGGGAGGGATAAATCAGGAGTTTGGGATTAGCAGATACAAACTACTACATACAAAATAAACAGCAAGGTCCTACAGCACAGGGAACTATTTCCACTAACTTGTAATAAACTACAATGAAAAAGGATATATATAAACGTGTTCACTCTGCTGTACCCCAGAAACCAATACAGTTGAAAGCAACACAAAGTACAAACCAACACACAGTGCAAACCAACCATATTTCAATCTTCTAAAAGAGAGCCGCCAGTCACCTGGACAGCACAGCACAAACGACACAGGCTATCAGTCCTGAGCCTAAGACCCGCCATCACCCCTCGCCCCCCACCCCGAGCCCGCTCCACTCCCCAGCCGGTCGGCGGGCTTCCCTCCTTCCCGTCCCAGACCGAGGCGCTGCATCCCAGACCACCGCGACCACCGACCACCGCGCCGCGTAGGAGCACCCGGCCACACCTCGTGCCTGGCCCAGCACCACAGCCCCGAGTCACGCCCCACCTCCAGCTTCTCCTCACGCCACCCAGTGCATCTTCCTCCTAAAACTTCATGGACTATATTCATCCTGCAACCACAGTGTTGAAAATGAAAATGCTGAGGTTCAGAGGATGGACTCCGAACGCCTCAACCTGGCTTTCAAGCCTCCCCTCCTGCCCCCGTCAACTCCTCACTGTGAACAGCCAACCGCAGGCCCTGCCCCTCCCGCCTTCCACCCTCTGCACGGAGGACGGGCCCAGACCAAGATCCCGCCGGTGCCCTGAACACGCACTCCACCCCTCAGGCGCCACCCTCACTTTCAGGTCAGAGGCCCCACCTTTCCAGGGAAGACTACTTCTGTCCCGAGGGCAGGGCCTCCTGCTTGGCTCTAGATCTTCTGTAGGAGGCACTCAAATCAACCTGCCAATCATTTCAGTCCGTAAAATAAACTTTCTCTGCCTAATGAATTTTACAGTAATTATTTCTCTGGGTTTTCTTTATAGTCTTAATATCTATGTGCATATGCATATCACATACATTCCTACATAATATACTGCTTAGCTATTAATCTTTAAAAGGGTCACACTTTACAAATTCTTCTCCAAGTTTTCTTTCAACATTGAGACTGATCTATGTTGACACCTGTAGCTATAAGCCATTCATTTTTTCACTTGTTTTCCCTGAACTTTAAACTTTTTCTTTGGTATCAGGGTGTACCCAATTTACAATGTTGTGATAGTTTCGGGTGAAGAGCAAAAGGACTCAGCCACACTTATGTATCCATTCTCCCCCAATCCCCACTGCCATCCAGGCTGGCATATAACCTTGAGTTCCATGTTAATCCATTCATTTTCAAAGCTGAAAAGCATTCTTTTGCATAGTACAACTTATTCATCCAGTATGTTGCTGAGGGATACTTGTGTTTTATCAAAAGGTTGCTATTATCAATAAAAGCAATGTTCCTATGAACATTCTTGTACATATCTCAGCACACATGTATTTCTAGGGTTAAAACTGCCAGGTCACAGGGTCACATGTTTAGCTCTCCTTGGTAATGACAATGGTTTTCCAAGCAGTTGAGCTGATTTACACTTTTACTCACACTGTTGAAGAATTCCTCAAAAATACTGTCAGGCTTTTAGAAGACATGGAAGCAACCTAAACATCCATCAACAGAGGGATGGATAAACAAGATATGGTACACATATACAATGGAGTATACTCAGCCATTAAAAAGAATGGAATAATGCTATTTGCACCAATATGGGTTGGATCTAGAGACCATCATACTGAGTGAAATAAGTCAGACAGTGAAGGAGAAATATCCTATGACATCCCTTACATGTATAATCTAAAAAGAAATGATACAAGTAAACTTAAAAAACAGGAAGAGACCCAGACTTGGAGAACAAACTTATGGTTGTGGGGGTCGGGGGAACCATGGGGGGCAGGGTTAACTTGGGAGTTTGGAACAGACACACACTGTAGGTTTGAAACGGACAGCCAACAAGGACCTATTGTATAGCACGTGGAACTCTACTCGGTGTTGTGTGGTGGCCTGGCCGGGAGGGAGATCTGGGGGAGAGTGGATACATGTGTATGTACGACTGGGTCACTTCACTGTTCACTTGCAACTGTCACAACACTGTTAATCAGATATACCTCAATACAAATTAAAAAGTTAAAGTACTGTAAGGCTTTTAAACATTTGCCCATTTGGTGGGTATAAAATGTTATTTCATTGTCGTTTTAATTTGCATTTCTCCAATGAGGCTGACATCTTTTCACACATTTATTGGCCATTTGGTTTCCTCTTTAATGAGCTTCTTGTCCAAGTCTTTGCTTATTTTTCATTAAACTTTTTCTTATCTATTGTAGGAGTTCTAGATATAGTCTGAATACTAATCCTTCATTGGTATAAGGTATCTTTCAGTTTATGGTTTCCTTCCTTTTCACTCTCTTTTGTTGAGAAGTTCTTTATTTTAACCTAGTTGAATTTATCACCCTTTTCCTTCCCGTAAGTGCTCTGCGTAACTTATTTAGCACAAACAGGAGACTGTTTTTCATTTGGGCTTCCCTGGTGGCTCAAGGGTAAAGAATCCACCTGCCAATGCAGGAAGCACTGGCTTCAATCCCTAGGATGGGAATATCCCTTGGAGAAGGAAATGGCAACCTACTCTAGTATTCTTGCCCGAGAAATCCTATGGACAGAGGAGACTGGCGGGCTACGATCCATGGGGTGGCCAAAGAGTCAGAGGTGACTTAGCGACGGAACCCAGAGACCATGATGACACATTTATAATTCCTTTTAATACACTGTTAAAATGAAAACTTCAAAAAGGAAGTTATATAAACAATTAACACATGAAAACATTCACAAAATGATTAGCCATCAAGGAAATGAAAATCAAAACCATAAGGACATATCACTACACACCCACCAGAATGGCTAAAATTAAAAGACTGATAACACCAAACTGGGGCAAGGATGTAGACCAACCAAACTTCATTATACACTGTTGGCGGGAAGGTGAAACTGGGGAACCCTGAAGAAAGGTCAAGCAGTTTCTTAGAAAGCTAAACATATTGGATAATAGCTATCCTATGACCCAGCAATTCCACTTCTTGACATTAACCCAAGAAAGATGAAAGTACATGCCCACGTAATAATTTATACCAAAATATTCATAGCAGCTGTACTCTTAATAGCCGAAAATGAAATGCAGGCCTAGCATCCATTGACAAGAGAATGAGTAAGTGAACTGTGATCCAGTCACACAACAGAATACAACTCAGCAAGAAAGAGCCACCTACTGACTGAGGTGACATAGATGAATCTCAAAACTACTCTGCTGAACCCTCGAAAAAAGAATACGTTCAGGGTTCTACCTCTACTAAGCCTAGAACAGGCAAAAGAATACATTCAAGATTCTACCTCTACAAAGCCTAGAATAGGCAAAAACAATTTATAATGGAAAAAACATAAGAACTGTGGTTGTTGATGGGTATGGTTAGGAATAGAGAAGATGCACAGAGAACTTTCTGGGGTGACAGTAATATTCTGTATCCTGACAGATCCTGTGTTCCACAGGCATACACATTTGTCAAAAAAAAAAAGAGACAAATTTTGAATTCTAGGTGATATGCATACTGAAGTGTTTAGTAGTTAAGTATATTGATGTATGCAACTTACTTGGAAATGGCTCCAAAAATAAAATAGATTTCTAGGTGGAGAGAGAAATGATAAAGCAAACAAAGGTGTTACCTATAGAATCTTGGTGGTGGGTACACATTTGAGAATTCTTTCAACTTTGCTATACGTTTGAAATTTTTCAAACTAATACAATATTAAGGGAAAGATGAAAATATATTTTTAAAAGGAATAGATTTGCTTTAAAAAATAAGCAGATAGAGGGTTTCCCTGACAGTCCAGTCCACACTGCCAACGTAGGCAGCTTGAGTTCGACCTCTGGTAGAGGAACTAAGATCTCCCACACTGTGCAGCACAGTCAAAAAAAAAAAAAAAAAATTAAATATAAGCAAATATATTTAAGCAAAGTTTGTCCTTGAGAAAGGTAACTGAAAGAAAAAGATCAATCCTTACATGTACTGGTGCTTTGGAATTAACAAAACATATGCACACAGACTATTTTAAATGATCTTCACCAAAATCCAGGTATTCTAGTCTCATTTTATGCTTGAGAAAATGTGGGTCAGAACTTGCTAAATATCACACAGCTGGTACCTCATGGTACTGGCTTTAAAAACAAACACCTGTGGCTCCTCCACTTCTATTCTTTCCAACACATCTCACTTGGGAGCTGCTGTAAACCTCAAACGTGTGAAGACCACGTGGAAACTGCCCATGGGCCTTCAGCCCTTTGCTTGAACCCGGGTCTCCTGCACTGCGGGCAGACTCTCTACTGTCTTAGCCACCAGGGAAGTCCTGGTGTTCTTTGAGCCCATCCAGAAAGTATGGGGAAAGCTGAGTTTGCCTTCCCATCCACACGGATGAAGCCTATAGCAAAGAAACTCCAGCACAAGACTTGTCAAAACAGCTCTCTCACAAGATACTCCAGCACTCATCTTATAGAGCAGAACAAAAGCAGAGCAGAGGGACAGGACCCAGGCACGTTTGCTCAACCCTGACACCGGCAAAATGAGAGGCAAAAGCTTTACTAATCACCCTGCGGATTAATCACTGGCTTCAGGGTATTTTGGCTTTTTGTTAAAGCATAACACACCCCAATAATTTCTGTTAAATTTAAACAGGTGAGATAGATCCATGGAATAGAAATAAAAGTGCTTTCAGCCTTAGAGACGGGTGTATTTATCCAAACACCTACTCAGTGTGCCAAACGCTTTGGAAACTGTACTGAAACCAGTACATAGCCCTTGCCCTCCAGAGGCCTATCATCAAGCAGCAGGCTTGGGAGAGAAATCTGAGCCCACGAGAGCTATAGGGGAGGTCCCTAGAGGAGAGGAGAGTGCAAGTACAACCGAGGGCTCAGGCAGGATGTGTACATGTGGAACTGGGAGCAGAAGAAGGGGTGAGGGGTTGCCCTCCCGGCTGCTCCTACAGAGGTCCTAGCTAAGGAAGGCTACCTGCAGCCTGAGCAGGGAAGGGAGGAGAAAGAAGCCCCGCGGGATGCCTGCCGACTGATTATAGGAGTTAAGAGGGGAGATTAGAGGGACTCACAGAATGCCTGATTGGAGGCATTACCTGGAACAGGGCCAAATACAGCTGCAACTTCCGCAGACACAAGAACCTAAGCTAGGGCTGGAACCAATCTCCCCAGTAAATCAAGACTTGAAATTTTAATAACAGATTCAGGATGCCTGCTTAAAGCCCAGGTGGTCCCATGATGCTCAAATCTGAGTGGGAGGCCAGAGAATGGTGGATATAACACTAGGACAGGTGGTTGGTTATCAGAGCAACCAGCCAGGAGATAAGCGCCAGGAACAATGGATTTGCATCCCTGCTTAACTGTCTGGCCCTGGGTGAGTTTCTAACCTCTGGCACTTTATCTGCAGAAGGGAAATGACACCAGCCACCTCACAGGGCTGAAGAGAGATAAGGTCCACAAGGCATCCAGCAACGCCCTACAGTACAGGAGGCATCGAGGAAAGCCAGGTGCAACTCAGATGAAGAGCTTGCACTCAGAGTCCGAGGCCTCCTACCACCGACCCCTGTGCGCAGAGAAACCAGGCAGAAGCCACCAACAGTGGACACACCCAAGGGCTTACCCATGTGCCAGTCACCTTCTCCCTCTGTTCTGATTTCTTTTTAATTTTTAAAAATATTCTGTCCTTTAAGGCATTTTAGGTAACTCTGAGATGATTGCCTCACCCATGGCCTCACATCCCAAACCATCCCCTACGGAAGAACCCAATCCAAACAGGCAAGCAGTCCAAGGGGTCACCAGCATCACAAGACAGGGAACTTTTGTGCCAGAAGAGGCTGAACACTCACTTCAGCAAGGAGAAGGTCAAGGCCGGCTGAGGGTAGGTCTGAGCTGACAGAGCTGTGACTTCATCACATCACTCTTTTACAGTCATGGTGGTAATGACATTAAGCACTAAAAAAAAAAAGTGTATAATACAAAGTATTTTACGTATATAATAGGCATTCAAGAAAATTTAAAAAGCAGTTATCTTTATAGCTAGGCTTAGTGAAATAATGAGATTCTATACACCAAAAAGCATAAGAACACAAGGATTAAAGAACTCAGAGCCCATGAGTTCAAGATAAAATTCTAGTCACTTACTTCAGGAACAGAAAGTTGGGTCCCATTTTCTCAACTATACTTTTACAGGGAAACTTTCAGTAATTTATATAATCTATAATTCAAGGGTCAATGACCCTACTGGGGGAGGGGAGGGGAGCTGGGAGAGTGGTCACTCAGATCTCACAAAAAGAAAACTTCACTTTCTTTTAGGGAAATATAAGAGTTGGATTAATCCACTCTGTATGTTAACAACAGACAACAAATTTTACTCCAGAGCTAGGAAACACTAAGAAATCAGCAAATTTTGACGGCCTAGGGTGATTCATGTCACCAATTTTATGGAGGATGGTGGGCTGGTGGGGGAAAGGAGGGAGAAAAGACTGGGAAGAAGGGGAAGGTGGTCAACAACAAGAGAAAACTAGGTGGAAGGAAAGAAAATGACACAGCAAATACTAGAGAAGGACAAATGGCGAGTCAGCCTGAGAGCTGACGGCAGTAATCCCTGGTTAGAGGTCAGCGTTGGCCTCGCTGTTACCGGTCACCTCTGTGTACTGCCCACCTGGCCACGCTAATCCTTAAGTCTTCACGGGGAAATCTGGGCTCACCAGAGCGAAGATGGATTATTTCCTGGGTATAAAAGCGCTAAAAGAGGAATACCAGACACTTTCAAAAACTCAAGTCTAAATTCTACAGCCTTCACTCTAGTTAAAACTAGCTTCTATTTCTCCTTCACTAGGACAGCTGGATTTTCCACTTCTAACAGCCTAGTTCACACAATTCTCCAATTCAACCAATGTCTGTGGAAGGC